>JASDQU010375146.1:16321-34585 GCA_032191745.1 Picea mariana | reverse complement strand
GAGCATTTAATGTTTTACTGTTGGAATGTACATGATCCATCTTATCAATATCAACTATGTTAGTTGTGGAGTTTCAAAACCCACTCCCAATTCCCAAGCATGCAGAGCATTTAATGATATGCAGCAGAGTGCTTATTGTACAATGATCTATATTATTATGATTAATTATGGTTAAGCTTAAAATTTGATCTAGAACATTAAATGTTTTATATGTTTAGTGGTGGAGATCTAACTTTCCACACCCAATCATGCAGAGCATTTAATGTTTTACTGTTGGAATGTACATGATCCACCTTATCAATATCAACTATGTTAGTTGTGGAGTTTCAAAACCCACTCCCAATTCCCAAGCATGCAGAGCATTTAATAATATGCAGCAGAGTGCTTATTGTACAATGATCTATATTATTATGATTAATTATGGTTAAGCTTAAAATTTGATCTAGTTTAAAGGTTTTGTATTTTTATTTTTTTATATTTTTTTAGAATAATTTTGTTTAAAAATCTAATTAAAAATTTTAAAAAATAATTGGAATTACACATGTCAATGGTTCAAATTGCATATAAAAAACGCTGGAAAGATTTTTGATACCATAAACCAGTTTATACATTCAAAAACAGGATTTCGATATTATACTAGCACTGTGTTAAATACGTCTAAAACATAACCATGGTTAAAACCAGTGTTGCCATGCAGAGTTGGTAGTTGTGTTTTGCTTTGGCATAGCTTCTGTAATAGATTTAAACAATGATGCAATATCCTTAGTAGAGGGCTTGGTTTTCGAGAGTGAGAAATGGGCGTTACCTTATGGCTAAACACATAGACATTTATGGAAGTGTTTTTTTATTAAAAGTATTTATAAAGATGGAGAGGAGTTTATGGTTTTATGTTTTTTTAAGATTTAGACTAAGTTTAGATTTAAATCTGGTTCAGTGTCATTTATAACCCCTAAACTAATAGCAACAACAAATTAAATTTAAAAGATGAAGGCTAAGGATCGACCACATGAATTAGATTGACACTGTAGCAATGATATGATGGGTGGCCGGGGCTTCAAGTTGGGCCCTAGTATGACTAGATATGTGGGCACTAAGGTGGAGGCCAAGGTTCGTGGTAGTAGAGACTGATGAAGGGATTAATTACGCAAAATCTGAATAATTCACGGAAATGCACAATATGAGAGATCCTAGCTAATCACAAATGTCACTAACGAGTTTGCGAGGATTAAAAATCTACGAAGGTAATGGAAATAATTCCTAGGGGACAAGGAAAAAGAATCAAAGATTGAATTGATGATTACGTATTCATGTTGTGGGGGCAACGAGTCGCATTATAGTGCTTCTGCAATTTAGGAATGATTCGAAGAACAAAGCATGTAACTATCGGAATTAAGTGGAACATGGCATAAGATGTCGCCACCATGTCAAAGCATCTCCATAGAGAGTTCTCCTGAAGTAATTGCACTTGAATTAGTGTGTAAAAGTAGAATATGAAGAGTTTTGGAGTTACTATCAAATTGTATATGTGAAATCAAGGGGAAGGGGAAGTTACTAGAAGAAATATATTAATGCAAAAGAAAAAATGTTTTATTAGAGATTTACTCACAATTGATTATCAACAAATGACTTTCTATGTTCTTTAAATAAAGATCATGAACCAATATGGTGTTAAGCCACCGATCAATGTAATCATTACGATCGAGGAGAGTATGCACCGTCAAATCACTCTATGTCTAGAACATATTGTGATCGTCTGATTACATAACTACAAATGCATAATAAATAAACACACTAAAAAAGACACTTTTACCTAAAAATACATTAGACCAAGTTGATCTTAACTAACTGCTAAGTGCCTAAATATCCTAGCATCCCCTTTAAGAACAAATTGGGATAGGATTGAAGGGATTACAAAGGTGACACAATAGGACAAGGATGAATTTTAGAAAACTTCACTTCTATAAGAGACTTTATGAAAGTATTTGCAACTTGATCTTCTATAGGGGAAAATAGAACTTCAATAACTTGATCATGAATGAGTTTTCTAATGAAGTGCATGTGTATCTCAATGTGTTTTTTGTGCTAATGTTGAACTAGATCTTTGGAGAGCTTGATGACACTTTGATTGTCGCATCAAAGGATAGTCGAATGCTATCGTTGGAATCCGAACTTTGAAAGGATCCATCGAAGCCAGAAGACCGATTGACTTGCATTAACGACTGCTCGATAATCTATTTTTGTTGAAGAAATAGAAATATACTATTGTATCTTACAATCCCAAGTGACAGGCTCATAACCAAGGTTGAAAACATAACCTACAGTAGATTTTTGATCATCAGTGTCACTAGCCCAATATTGGGTGAATTCCATAAGCTCTAATAAGTTGTCTAGTTGTATTACTAACAAATTCATGTAATATTGGGTGAATGCAACGCTGATTAATATACATGATTATATTAATGGAAAAAATACTAATATAAAATATTTTTTTAATATTATTTATTATATATTATTATTAAAAAAAGTTTTATTTAATGATAAATTTATGGTTAATTAATATTTAATTATATAATAAATATTAGCAACAACCACATTAATAATATTAATGTGTTTTTATACCCTATTAATATATATTTACTACATTAATAATATTTTTTCCTATAACATGTATTAAATATATGTCTATAAACATATATTAACACATTAATGTGGTTGTTGCTAATAACTCCAAAACATAAATATATATTCAAAATAATTATAATTAATATATGAAATAAAATTTAAAAAAATATATTATTTATATTATACTATATTGTAATATTATATTAAAAGATATTATATTCACTTATATTAATATTATACTATAATGTTATTATAACATTATATTCTAATATTAAAAGTGATAGTATATTAACTCATATTAATGCTTGTATTAACTTAAAGATAAATATAATATATGTTTTAACCTGTATTAAAGGTGAATATATATTAATATTATGTTATATTAACTTATATTAACATTATAGTGTAATGTTATATTTTACTAAGATTTATATTATATTAATAATATTAATAATACAATATTAATAAGATTGATATATAATATTAATATTATAATAATATGAGTGTATTATATTAATATTGTATTATTAATGATTTAATAATATTATTAATAGTTATGTCATATTGTAGAGTTTATTAAAGGTGATGTTGTATTGGGAAATTTATTAAGGTTTTTTGTCGCATTACAACATTTTTGTTGGGGTATGTTGGATTACGATGTTCGAACATGGTTATGACATCGCGATATCCATCTCAACTAAGTTTATCTAAAATTGTTGCATTCTTATGTTAGGAAATTCTACTTCCACACTAAACCTAACAGAAGAGAGGAAGACAAATTTAAGCTAGAAAGAAAATGACAAAGCAAACACACAGTACACAGAGATTTAACCCTAGAAACCGAAACGAGAAAACCAACATTCCTTGAGTGTATTGCTCCCTTATTTTCTTACTTGTTCAAAATAATAGGTTAAATGTCTAATCTTGGTCTACACCTAAGACACAATCGACATCATACCCTCTTACTTCCACAAGAACCATGTAGCGAATTTGGATTACATCTACATGACCAGTAACCTATTGCTAAATATTATCATGAAGATAAAGATAATATGAATAAAACACACCTTATTTATACACTTTACAGTAGAAAAAATCCTAAAGAAAGGTGCCCAAAAACGGTTACAAATCCATGTAGATCATCGGCCACAAATCCCATGGATCTTGAGATTTTGTTACATTCGACTTCCAATCAGATTACCAGTCAACCTTCATTCGGTCATCAATCAATTTCCACACAACTTCATGTCGACCTCTTTTCATTTGACCTCTTCGACTTGTTTTCAATTACTTCGACTTCGAATTTTCCCGGTCGATCCACATAGACCTTCTAATTTCACTGTGAGTCGATCCACCTCGATTTGAATTTCACTATAAATACTATAACAACCCAACATTCTCCCACTTGTTCTCTTCTTTGTTGAAATGGGATTTTCCTAAAATTTTGTTCAAAAACCTAGGGAAGCAATGCCCATTGCCTCTCTGCACCAAGAGAACTTCACAACACTCATAGACTTGGTCAAAGAGTCTTCTATGTTTTCCAACTTGTCTACTTTCTCTAGTACCACCTTGTTTCTTTTCACTATGTCTCTAACGAAATGGTGTTGTACATCAATATACTTAGTCTTGGAATGATAAATTGGGTTCTTTGCTAGAAATATTGCATTTTGACTATCACAACTTATCTTCATAGATATCTTCTCAAACCCGATCCCTGACCACAACCATTGCATCCATACTTCTTCTTTGCTTCCATGAGTGGCTACCATGTATTCAACTTCTATTCTTGACAAGGCTATGACCTCTTGTCACTTACTCTTCTTGTTGATTGATCCACTGAAAATCTTGAACACATATCCACTGGTCAACCTTCGTCGATCTAGATATATATCTCCAGCCCAATCGACATCGACAAAGCCATGTACATATACTTCATTGTCATCTCCAATTTTCCCTTAGAATATATGCAATGATCAACTTTGATTCTCACAAATCTCAAACTAAGGATGTATGTGTAAAAATTTTGATACCACATCGTTGGTGATTTCTTTAGACCATAAAGGGATATTTTCGATTTTCACACCAAATATTTCTTTCCCTTTACTACAAATCCTTCAGGTTGTTTCATGTAGATTTCTTCTTCCAGGTCCCCATGTAGGAATGTTGTCTTCATGTCCATTTGTTATATTTATAGATCAAAAGATGTATCTAGAGACATTATTACTCTAATGGAAGTTAATTTTTCAACAGTGGGAAAATATCACCAAAGTTGACTCCTTCAACTTGGGAATATCCTTTTGCTACCAGTCGATCTTTGAATTTCTTGGCTTGACCTGTTGTGTTCAACTTCTTCTTGAATACCCACTTGCTATCGATGGAATTTCTTCCACTAAGTAATTCAACTAAATTGCATGTCTCATTTTTATGCAAGGATTCCATATCTTTAACCATGGAGTTCTTATAGAATCTACCCTCTCTCGAGTCAGTTTCCTCCCTGGCCGACTTGGGCTACTCGTCAGTGGAAGTTAACACAAATGAGGAACATAAGTCAGGTGGACTATACCTTTTGATTGGTTTTATTACTCATTCAAACCTTCTTATGATTGGGGTTAGTTGTTCCGCCTCTTCATATGTGTAACATACCCATCCACTTAGGTTGGGTCATGCCACCGAAAATATTTCATGCTCTGATACCATATTGTAACATCCCCAACATCCAAATGGGCTATGGCACATAATTTTTTTTGAATGATATGCAAATTAAAACATATACACACAGAAAATATTTCAGAACTTTATCTATAAAACTCAACAAATATAAATACATTCTATAAATGCACAGATTCATATGGAAATAATAGTAAACATATACATTCAACATAGACAGGAAATAACCATAAATATAAGACAGGTATAAACCACACATAGGAAAAAACCATAAAAATAAACACATAAATAATAATGCATCATATAATTTAACACACAATTGACACTTATCTTGGTAAGAATATCACCAACTACATGCATACCTTCCATGAACCTTGCAGCCTTAGACCACGTTGCTCATCACTCTTAGCAGTGGGTCACCCCCGAGCTAGGACTAAACTCCACCTGGGTAAAGGGATTCCTAACCAGGCTGATGTATCTTAGACAACAGGAAAGACTTTGTCATAGGTGCCAACTCAAACTAACAACCTACAGTCCCTCTTTCCCCACATGCATTTCCCACCTCAGGAAGTGTGCCCCTTCTCTGCTCAACAGTCATTTGGCTACCCCACTTCCCTTCCATGGATTCAACAACAAGACAGATAGGAAGTCCAAGAGCCATGTAGCTACAGTTTGGCACCTTCAGGAAATCCATTCCCAAAAATTCTCTCACCTAGAGAGAATTTCTCACGGGAATGAAAGCCGGCTTTTTCAATCTCCCACGGGCCTAACAACCCGCTTCTTCAGTCCAAATCCTAAGCTAACCAACTACAGATACATGTACATGTATGGTACTAATACAGGTACAGGTAAGGGTATTGGTACAATGATAACAACCGAAATGTCCAGAGGACAACTAAATGAGTGAGTGAATGATGATGGAATGAATGGGAAAATGAACTAAGTCCAAAATATATGTATGCATGTTCCCAAATTGACACTTGTCATGTTGGGAACTACTTTGGCCCACTTTTTCCCATCCTTAAAACTTAGGATAAAATAATTATCCATATTTTATACTTTAAGAAATATTAATATAATATTTCTTTTTGTCTTAATCTCCCTAGATTAGCCGTTTTCCTTAACTTTTAGCCCCCCCTTTCCCTAAATAGTGGATTTTAGTCCCCCATACTCTTTTATTATGGTCAGTCTACATGCAACAATGTATTATACTAATGATAATACATATACAAAAATATACTCACTAACCTTTAACATCTAGGCTCTTTATCCTAATTCCACACATGATCCTCCTAGCTTATAATAACTGGTTCACCAGCCTATAAAACACAACATATATACAAAGGCTCCCTAGCCTCAAAATCATGCACACTTAAGTTTGATGCGCGTGATATCCTGGAATGCGCACACTTCATCATTTTAGCGTGCAGTACATGTGTGCACTATACCATGGAAGGTGCATGCAAAATTATATCAACAACTCACCATCTTATAAGAATTTTTACATTTACATTTACAATTTGGGGTTCAACCTAGGGGTATTACAATATGATTTAGTCGACTCATCTAAATCATCTTCTTCTTCGTTCCTTAGTTCAAACATTAACTTCTATGGATTATTCACTGTTTGAACCACTTCATATTGAGACTTCCTTTTGACTTGTATGAAGAACATATCTCGAATGTACAATGTTTTCCTTGACGTAGGATCCTAAAGATTATATCCTTAGATTCGTTCTTTGTATCTAACTAAAATATGCTTAACTTCCTTTTTTTCCATCTTCCTCCACTTTTCCTTGGGAAAATGAACAAATGCATCACAACCAAATGCCTTGAGATGTGAAAGTGAAGGATTCTTACCAGACCATACGTCATATGGATTCGAGTCTACTAGCATCGATGAAGGAGACATATTCACCAAGTATTTTGCAAGGTCGTTTGTCTCTTCCCAGAATTCGTATGTGATCCCAACACAATTGAGAATGCTCTATGCGTTTTCCATCAATGTTATGTTCATTATTTCAACAACTCCATTTTGTTATGGGGTATATGGTGTGGTGTTTTGGAAATATATGTCACACTTCTTGCAGAACTGCTCAAAATCCTTTCCACATAATTCAACACCATTTCCAGTTCTCAACACCTTAATCTTGTTATCTTTTTGGTTTTCCACAAGAGACTTAAACTCTTTGAATTTATTGAAAACCTTTGATTTTTTCCTCTGGAAATATATCCACATTTTCCTGGAAGAATCATCTATGAAGGAGACATAATACATGGATACACCAAGTGAGGGCACTGAAATAGGGCCAAACACATCACTATGAACCAAATCTAGAATCCTTTTTTCCCTTGTCGCTTCAGATGGAAACCTCACCCGACATTATTTTCCATATATGCAGTGTTCAAAAAAATTGACTTCTAAATTACATTCATGGAAATATTCGACCATACCTTTATTTTTCATAGGTCAAATTCCTTTTTCTTTAATATGTCACATCATCTCGTGCCATCGCATCGTCGGGTCGACTTGACAAATACTTCTCAAGTCGATTTGAATTGAATGATCTCGATTTGAGTCGAGTTGATTCGAAGTCAAGTTGATTTCAGGAACATCGATGTTTTTGAATCCAGTCAAGTCTACATTCCCTAATAACTTGTATAGGGTTCCAATCCGAACTATTTTGATTAATACCATCACACCTTAGACCATTTTGTGTAGTATTCCCCGATAGGAATATGCTAGGGAAATGAAGGTTTGTTGTCCATTATGTGGTTTTGGTTGTGTAATTCTTTCAAATACTTGTATTATATGAGTTATTAACTGATTGAGTACTTTTCATAAATGATTTGCATGCATCACATTGGGTGAACACATTACTAATCCAAGTACACAATGAATGAAATTGACACCATTTGGCATCCTTTATTATGAATGGAGACTATAAATATAGACAACAATAGAAGTATAATCGTTGCTAGGAAGCTTCAACAAAACATTACAGCTACTGGTTGCAAAGAAACTACAATATTCACTAAATAGAAAAAATCTCAAGAAACCTATAATGATGCCAATCGATGGTGCCAATTACATAATATCTCCTAGCCTATGTGCCGCAATGTTATTTTCTCTACGAGCATATTTCAGTTCCCACTTGTAAACTTCACAGATAAAACCCTCACTAACTATTGAAAACCTTGATTACATAGGTCTTCATGGGACAAATTCCATTGTCCAGTGGGGCCTCACGGACAACCTAGTCCCAAGCTGCGGGGGTGCCTTGAACTTGGTTTTCCCTAAAATCCTATGGAATCCTATAGATGTCTGGGCTTGGACCTGTCTAGAAAACTATGTAACCATCATCTGCATTTTGGTATCCTTCCTGCAGTAGGAAAAACTCCCAAGTGAAGCTCCAATCAAGACCCTATATGGATCCTCCTCTTGGTCTAGCTCTAATGTAAATTTAATAATATCTCCTAACTAAGTGACATTAAATGACTCCATTTTCACTCTTGTTTCTCCACTAACAATGTGTGCGAGTCCCTTCTACTAAAAAACTAGGGAATTAAAAAATGGGGACATGAAAAGTCCTCCCTTCCCAAAGATTTCTTGTCCTCAAGCAATGCCATCATGACCTAACGCTCCATCTGTTGATCCAGACTGAAACTGAAAATGATTCCAGGATCCCAAAACACCCTATAAGATGTGAAGCATCCTCCACTCAAGGCGTACTCTGATAATGCACTGACATAAGAGGCCTCCTAAAAACCTACAAGAATAAAGGACACTCGATGCTACAATAACTCATTCAACCCATGAATGTAATTATCTACTAGGGGACCAATCTCATGAGAGAAAAAACTAGCTCTCTCCTTCGTGTCAACTGTGGAAATATCTCCTACTGAAATCCAAGGGTCGCAAGATATCCTTAGAAAGGAACCACCACACTGATGATGCACTACCTTGATCATAGTCTACCAACCATCGTTTCCACTCTGTGTACACAAGATGTAATTAATCAAAGGATCACATCCACTATCGAGGATAATTCCCACCCAATGTATCCCCACTCTAATACAATACATCATCGAGAAGTCTACATGGTCACCAATTGATAGGGAATCCATTATACCTAGTTTTCAAGTACCAAAGGGAAAGGCCCCAATACTCCAGTACCTCCTATTTACTACAATCATCCAAGTATTGTCCAGACAATATCCCAACATATAGTCCACAAATTCCCTTCATGTGAACAGAAGAACCCTATAGATGGTAAATTCACCAGGATCCCAAACTAACATGTATGATGAAAAGAACATAGCACTAGTCTGTAATGTGCTAACACAAGAATCCATCTAATTGTTGATGATAAGACAAGTAATCATAAATTGTGTAAACTAGGTCAACTCCTCGGAATACCGCTCCTCCAAGAAACCAATCCTAAGCCTCCCAAAAGTGAACTATGGAAATTCAAAACCGGTTCTCTCCTCTCTAATAGTGTCTCAACTGTCAAACAATGTGATCCCAAGGCCCCAAACTAATCCTGTAAAGATACCATCATGTTGATGCTACACCACTTTGATCATCATATTCAAACCAACATGTCCAGTTTGCATCATCCTATCCTAGAATCCCAATCTAATCTCCTCGAAGTAACTAAAGCCACTGTCCCGAATCCTCTCATGTGAAAGTGTCTCAATGAAGTCGAAGCCTTCAATTCCATTGTTGGACTCAAGTTTTTCCTTCCCTATAGAGTAAGTATTGACCTCCCCTCTTTTTACCTCCCAAAAATAAAGCATACCAATCACTGTCACAACTCTTTCGACCATCATCTGAATCAATCCATCACTTGGATGAATTCTTGGATCCCACTACCAAATAAGAAGTGCATTTCTCCTAATACCTCCTACTGCTACATAATACTAGTAACCATCGGAGTCAAAATGAGCCAAGTACCTGGTATTCCATCATCTGGTGGAATCCTAGTACTAGGAATAAACTCCGTGCCTGCTAGTTTGTTCGGATCCTGCCAAATTGTACCAGGAAATATGTTATCTTGATCATCATCAATGTGCCTGAGTATTCTATGGAGTCTAAATACCTCCCTGGAAAGTAACCCTGTCACCTGTGATGCCTCATACTCATACGAGTACCGAAAATTCCCTATCGAAGGTGGATCACACATAGCCCTCATAATAATCTCTCTAAGTGGGAGCTCAAGGGATACAAGTGTGCAACCTATGTAGTGCATAATTCCATCTCTATCAAATGGAATCTCTATGAATTGACCCAATACAATATAGATCTCCTCATTTTCTACAACCACATAGTCAAAATAAAATAGCTCTGACATAGCTATAGCATTTAATGTCTCACCCATTAAATGGGATATCACTATAGTATAGCTATAGTATAGCTATAGCATTTACTTAGGTGATTCCTCCATGTCCTATAGAATATATTGTTGGCATCAAAACAGGGCACTAGATGCCACTTCCATTTCCAATAAAACTGAAAATTTTTAGGTGCGATGGTCAACCCAAATGGTATGACCAAGGACTCAAGGTAACATATTAGAGTGGTCCTATGGATATCATGCTCTTTGTCCCTACTATAGTGATATCCCACTCAAAGATCAATATATGAAAGATATACTTCTCCATGCGGCTCATCCATCCACTCATCAATCCTGGGTGAGCCAAACTCAATGATATGTTTGAATTCTCTGTCCACAGGTCACCTCATGGGAAATATCCCAAAAATGGATTGCATACCATCATACATTGTTGTATGATGTTGTATCCCACTGCACACCACTGTATCATAATGTACCATCCTATATTGTATATGTTCCACTATATCAATCACTCTACTGACATTAACTGAACATGGATCTCAGAGTGATGTGTCCATATCTATCCTATACTCAATCCCCCAATCAATTGGTGCATATACTTCCTTGTTGACTGGTCCACAAAGAATTTTCTTGACTACTATCTTTGGAACTAATCCTTGAGCCAAAATAAATGACTCATGATCTCTACAATGCAAAATAGGTGCATGATCAAATACCTTTGTGTCAAATCTCTTCTCAAATACCTAGAACTATGAATGTCCCTTGGGCATAATTGTCACAAGAGGTTCCCGCCTTAGATTATGAGTGCCACACATTCCCTCATGTGTCACTACTATGAAAGGTGATGGAGTCTCTACTATTGTTGATGATGAAGAGCGTGCCACACTAATTTGGCAACAAATCTCCTCAATCTCCCTTTCTTTGTCTCCAATAAACTTAAGAGTATGGTCCCTATCCATGAATAACTGCAAATAATCGTATTTCATTGTATCTAGTGCTTCTTTGATGATGTGTAATTGAGTACTAGTTATTCCATCTACAATTCTTTTTTGTCTCTCCTCCATATGAGCATTCCACATAAGATATTCAATAAACATATGATCTCTATCTACCCTTGTCAACACCTGCACAATTTGCTCTTACTTGACCAATAATTGGTCCTTGAAATCTTGCACTGCTAGAGGTATTTATTTAATCTCATAATCATGTGGAGGTATAGTCACGTCCTTATAATCATCGACATCATAAATGAGATATAGTGTTGAATCCTCATCGTGTGTAGGTGCTATCGTGCTTGACCTACCTTCATCATAAGTATCATTCATAGTCATAGATGTTGGATCTTCAAAATCAGTTGTTTATAATATTTCTTCATATTCATCATAAAATGTTGCATCCTCATCCTTTTTTGATTCATCATAGGTATATACGTCTAACACACTAGTTTTATCAACCTCATTGGTTAGCTCTAATGATGTATCATAAGTTTTTATTTGGTCCTCTTCTATGAACACATCGTCCTTATGGATATATGTATTCTCCTCCAAAAGGTCAATCTAAGCTCTTGCTAAACCTTCCTCAAGAAGTGAGGTATTTTATGAACAAACTTCTTCACATTTGAACCCCTTTTTCTTCTTGTTCCCAAATAGAGGATTCAACAACTCAAGATTCTCTAACAATGTTTTGAAATTCTTTTGATAGTTCTGACATGATTGAAATAATTTTGTCATGATTTCTTGATTTGTCTCCATACTATAAAATTACCTCAGGTTGGAAAGATCTCTAGCTCTGATACCATTGTAGAATCTCCTGATGGGAATATGCTAGGGAAATGAAGGTCTATTGTCTATTATGTGGTTCTGGTTGTGTACTTTTGTCAAATACTTGTATTATATGTGTTATTAACTGATTGAGTACTTTTCACAAATGAATTGCATGCATCACATTGGGTCAATACATTACTAATCCAAGTACACAATGAATGAGAGTGACAATATTTGGAATCATTTATTATGAATGGAGACTATAAATACAAACAACAATACAAGTCTAATGGTTGCTAGGAAACTTCAACAAAACACTACAACTACTGGTTGTAAGGAAACAAAATTATTCACTAAAAAAAACAACAAAAGAAACCTTGAATGCTTCCAATAGATGGTGCCAACTATAGAATATCTCCTAGCCTATCTGCGGCAATGCTTTCTTCTCTGTGACCGTCTTTTTGTGCCCTCTTGTAAACATCATGAATCAAACCCTGATGGATTGTTGAAAACCATTAATACATAGGTCTTTATGGAACAGAGCCCGTCATCCAATGGGGCCTCGCGGGAGAACATTGTCTCAACCTAAGAGGGTTCCATGAACTTGGTTTTCTCAAAAACCCTTTGAAATCTTGCAGATATCTTGGCTTGGCCCTTTGAAGGAAACTCTGTAACCCTCTTGTGCACTTTGGTATCCTTCCCACAGTATGCCAAAAACCTAGGTGAAGCTCCAATGAATAACTTATATGGATCATCCTCTTTCTTGTATAGATATAATGGAAATCCTTGATGGATTCCCCTCTTATCTAGCTAGGGTGGATATTGCACCACCGAAACCAAGCCAATAGTGGAAGGGTTTTTCCCAAAACCTCGATGAAAATTATGGCTACACGATAACTCAATAAGATATCAAATCATAATAATGAGAAGTGAAGGGTTACCTTTCTTTTATACTTTTCCAGCCCTTTCTAGATCCTTTCTATGGCTTTCTAGAACTTCCCCTTTTGGACTACATCAATCCTACTAGATCTTTCTCCTTTTTGACCAAATCAAATGTAAACTTTAGAATTTTTCCCTTTTTGAGTAAATCAAATATAACCCTTATTTTCACTCCAATTTTCACTTTAGGATTAAAAGTCACTTTAATAATAATTAAGTAACATATTAATCTAAAGTTACTTTACTTTCCCATATGTCACTTTAATAATATATCATAACTAAGTGACATTAAATGACCCCCTTTTCACTCATATTTCTCCACTGACAAGTGAGGGGAGTCCTTTCTAATACAAAACCAGGGAAGTAAAAAATGGGGGGGTGAATCAGTGACACAACAATTATATCAATTTTTTATTTATTAATGCAAACAAAATTTGAACACAATATTTTATTGTGGAACTCAATTGGGAAAACCACAAACTCTTTTCTATTAACTGCAAAATTTGTTTTACATGTTACATAGAAGGAAGATGTTCTTCCTTTTTTATCAGCACCAACTGATCAGGATTCACCCACACCCTAGTTTACCAGCACAAATTGGTAGAAGGCTACAACCCCCCTATTTAGTCATCTACAAATGAAAAGGAACCNTTATTGTGGAACTCAATTGGGAAAACCACAAACTCTTTTCTATTAACTGCAAAATTTGTTTTACATGTTACATAGAAGGAAGATGTTCTTCCTTTTTTATCAGCACCAACTGATCAGGATTCACCCACACCCTAGTTTACCAGCACAAATTGGTAGAAGGCTACAACCCCCTATTTAGTCATCTACAAATGAAAAGGAACCACCAACTCCCTCTGTAGGCATCAACCTACCCTTTCACCACCCAACCACTCTTAATACATAAGTATCTTCATCTTTTCTTTCTGGAATCTGCTTCAGATTTTGGTCTTTTCATCTGGACTGCAGAGACACTTTCTTCTCACCTCTCTTTTTTGTTTATATATTCTACAAAATGTCGTGAGTGTTATACACAGTGCCCATTTATTTGGATCATTGCACACCTTCATTTTAACTTAAACATAATCACTGTTTTAAGATTTTTATCATGAATGCTTTTCAGAAATTGATCACAGATATGGATCAATTTCATCCTTTAGACTCGATCTTGAATCTCTGTTATTTTTACAGAGACCAAATTCTACTGAGGCGCTTCCTTCAAACCATTACATGTGACGGAGCATTACAAAACCACGGGCTTATCAATTACAGTGACATATTATGTTGTCATTTAGATCCCCTATATCAAATGACCAATGACAGCAACCAAACTCTAGGACATAAGTTCTTGAACACTTATCACATCAATGGTTATGATCCAATCTTTCGATGAGATGGACGACTGACGAAACTTCACCCTTCAAAACTTTTGGATTTGAAACCTTTCAAAACTTCTGAATCAGATCTCTTGAATAGATCAAACGCTTTACATTTATTTCATGGAAATGTATCAATCGTCATATTTGATTCTTTACAAGGATTAATCTAAGTACCAGGAATTAATCAAGCGTTGAGTTAGATGGCCACCATTTACTCCGAGTCTTCAGACTTCAGAGATTTTGAATCTCAACACCTTCTTTCCTCCAGAGTGATCACCTATTATGGTAAGTCATAATACGGTGGAGACCGCCTGATGTTGGTTAACATTTCATCTTACACTATCCTTCCACTGTAGTAGATCGATGATCGATAATACACTCGACATCAGATCGATGGTCAACATCTCCTTCGGGTCTCTAAATTTCATAGATTTCAAATCTTAATCTTTCACTGTAATATGATCGATGGTCGAGAATTATCTAAAGTGATCTTTCAGATCAGATGACTTGTATCCTTGTTGACGTGGTCTCTCATATGCCCTTTGCTGACATGGTCTTCTAACATGGTCGACCACATATCCTTACTAATGTAGTATGCCATATGTCCTTGCTGACGTGGTCGAATGACTATTGATGACGTAGGCTCTCAATATGAGTTCTACGTGTCTTAATCTCATGGCTTCAAAACTTCGACCTTCATGTGATTTTACATGTTCTCAACTTCATTTCGCCAAAGTGTTCAGTGCTAAATTTGACCATCATCCTGATCCAATGGTTATCATGTATTGTCCAGATCTAATTGTCCTTATTCATTTTGGTCTTCGAGACTTTGGGTAATTCGACTTCTCCAGTTCCCAATTCTTCAGAAGTGAGATTCCCTGAAGTGTAACCTCCTCACAACTTTTAACCTGAAATAAATGTTTTTCATTGATCATGGTTTTAGATCGATGACTCGATCTATGTGTGATGCATCTCTTCTATCTTATCCTATCCTTCCACTCAAAAATGATCCGATAATTGATGAGATTTCGCATATTCGAGAACTCATCCTTTCTACTTATCCTATCATTCCACTTAATTTTAATTTGATGGTTGAAGGGATTTCGAATAAACAAACTCTTATCCTTTTCATCTTATCTTTTCCATCCAGTAAAATGTGATCCAATGGTCATGAGGACACTCCAAGCAGATCCACGATCAAGAATGATTGAGGAGCTACAACTTGCGAGTGATTTAACTCATCACCCAAACTCCACAATTGGAATTTGTGCGTTGTTTTTTAGTCAACCACAATTGTTGATCTTCGAAGGTATAAGATCAAATGATCCTGACTAATTTTGAGATTGGAACAAGTGTGATATTTAATTCTCCTTTTGATCTCCTCAATTCACCCCGGTCATTAATCTAGCAATTGCGCATCCGATGGTCATGATTTGATCTGAGTTTTATCGCGCCATCTCTTCTGATATTTTGATCTTCATTCATTAACTCTCATGAGATTTAATCTCTGTTTCACATCAGTCATTATATAGTGTTTGACTAGTCGTCCAACGTTTCTTCTGAAATTCATTGCGTTATCTCTTCTGAGATTTGATCTTCATGCATTTTTTAACCCTCCCAAGCTTTTATCATAGGAACATTGTTGATCTTATCGTTATCAACAATAGTCAGGAATTTATTCAGTGTTAAGGTGATGTTCTTCTGTTGATTCTTAGTATACTTTGCTTCCTGATATTAACCTTTCTTCTCTTCTTATTATGAATTTTGACATCAATGAAAACACATGAATGACAATATGTCCAACAATGTCCCCCTTTTTCATTGAGGGAAACACACTAACTTCATAAAAAGACTCCCTCTATGATGTTGCATATCTCCTTTGAAGTTACTCTCCCCCTTTGACATCAATGGCAAAGGGTTTCTTCTCTTATGATCTGTCTATCTAAATACTTCTAATCAAAGTATTGACCATTGGTAACTCCTCCTGCAACCACACTTTTCCCATCATAACTGAATGACTCCTTCTGACTTTGATTATTGTCTGCCCCTGAATAGGTGCCAACTGATGCATTATTTTCTTGAGAGATTTAGGTTGGAAGAAAGAGTACTCTCAATTTTTTCCTGATATATTCAAATACATCTTTGCTTAAGGGTTTTGTGAAAATATCTGCCACATCTTCTTGTGTTGCAACATATTCCAATTTAATGTTCTTATTTTCAGCTTGATCTCTTATATATTGGTACTTTATGGGAAGGTGTTTCGATTTTGAGTGTTGGACATGGTTCTTAGAGAGACTTATATAACTTGTATTATCACAATGGATAATAGTAGGTTCTTCAAATACTATTTTGATGACCTGTAGGGTTTATTTCTTCCATTCCACTTGTGTTCAACATTCCACTGCTACAATATACTCAACTTCAGTGCTAGATAGAGAAATTGAGGATTTTTTCTCACTTATCCAAGCTACCAATGATTCTCCCAAAAAGAATGCTCCCCCACTTGTACTTTTTCTGTCATCTATACTTCCTTCCCAATCAACATCTGAATAGGGTTTTAAAGTGAATGAATCCTTGCTAGGGTACCACAAACCAAGATCTATGGTTCCTTTTAAATACCTAAAGATTATTTTTACATCTTGAATATGGCTCTCCTTTGGTGCTTCTTGGAATATATCCACCATCCCAATAGCTTGCCATGAAGTCTGGAAGCTGTTACATAGAGTAAACTGCCAATCATTGATATGTAGTGTTTTGGATCTACAACTTTGGACTCATCATCCTTGTTTAGTTTGCATCCAACTGTCATAGGTGTACTAACAGGTTTGCAATCCTCTAACTAGAATCTCTTGAGAATATCTTTAACATATTTAGACTGATGGATAAAGACTCCTCTTTTGGACTGTATTATTTGTAATCCAAGAAAGAAATTAAGTTCACCAAGCAAATACATTTCAAATTCTTGCTGCATCATCTTAGCAAAGTTCTTAATCAGTTTTTCATAATCACTGCCAAATACAATATCATCAACATATACTTCCACAATAATCATGTTATTATTGTCAAATTTACAGTAAAGATTGCTATCTGTTGATCCCCTTTTTAAGCCTCGTTCTTGTAAGTAATAATCTAGCCTTGCATACCATGCTCTGGGTGCTTGTTTTAGTTTATAGAGTGCTTTGTTTAATTTACAGACATAGTCCCCTTTGTTGGTTAATTGGAAACCTTATGGTTTCTCAATGTAGACTTCCTCTTCCAAATTTTCTTTGAGAAATTCTGATTTGACATCCATTTGGTACACTTAAAATTTTTTGTAGCTGGAGAAAGCTAAAAACATCCTAATTGCCTATAATATGGCCACAGGTTCAAATGTTTCTTCATAGTATACTCCTTCAAACTGAGCATACCCTTTACATACTAATTTGGCTTTGTTACTGATTACTTTCCCATCTTCATTCATTTTATTTTTATATACCCATTTAGTTCCAATGGCATTTTTATTTTTTGGTCTTGGAACTAGTTCCCAAGTTT
>JASDQU010375145.1:70357-82562 GCA_032191745.1 Picea mariana | reverse complement strand
TTTATATTTTATTGATGTGCTGCATACATACAGATACAAAATTCAGGCCCTTGGCCTTCAACCCTTAGGCTCTCTGGCCTAATCGAACACATAAGCCTACCGGCTTATACAAAACTTGGCTCACCAGCCTATAACACATATTTACAATTTCTTTCAGATCATAGTTTACATCGGGCTCGGCCTTGGGGACACTACAGCAACACTTCAACATCAAACCCTCTTGTCTCTAGCCCTATCACTATCATCACGGCCCTTCAACATTTGTAGCCCTTTTTTACTCCATTTTCCCTAATAAAGCACTGATCTAAGACCTCCATTGTTTTAGTACCTTGATCATACAAACATCCAATACCTTGAACAACTACTAACCCTTCTAACCCTAGCTTAGACTAATATATACTAACCCTACTACTGCCATTATCTACTTGAGTTATCTTTATAAATTGCAGCATTTATATCTTTAAAAGCAATTGAATGATTAGCTAAGGCATTGTTTCTTGATATTGATATTGTTACATTGATTGCCATTAGCATTTATTGTGAAGTGATATATTATAATCATTCCCATTATACATCGTTGACTTGCTTCATCAATATTGTTTATCAATTTATTTATATCAGAAGTCCATGATTATATGAAGTACTAACCAAGAAAGTGATCTTGCATATGCATAGTTTCTTTGTTGCTTTGTCTCGGGTTATTACTTATCTTTATTGGTTGGTTAGTCGAGACTTTCTGATCGGTGTTGACTTGTGAGGGGGAAATTATCACTTAGCCTTTTAAGCTTTTGCCTTCTCAAAACCCCAGGTCACCGAGGACGTCTCCCCTAGGCCTTACCTCCCTAAACAGAAAGAGCTATCCCATTGAGGTGACAGTGGTGGGATAGTCTCAGTTTCGCCAGTTTGCCCTTCTTCCATCCGTCTTTTACCTTAACTACAAACTGTGTAATAACATTTTGGCGCCATTGCCGGGGACACCAAGTCAATTCTCCTCAAGACGACACTTTTCGATAAGCCTTGCCTCAAGAGTCTTTATCTTACAAGCTTACCTGGTGACTCCACTTAGGGTGTTTCCCTTTATCTCTTTGGTAATTTCAAGAAAATTATCTGGCGACTCCACAAATGACGACTCGTAGTGGGCGTCAGTACATACCTCCATCTACTACTATGGCCTCTACAAATCTTGTCATCCCCGTGAGTTCTCCCAAATGGTCTCACAAAGAACTCTTTGGCTCTTTGGACTTAGCTAACACCCAAGGGGGATTACATGATCTACCTGTTATCGCACAGTTTGTAGCTAGGTCAAGTGGCTATGAAGTAGAAGGCCAAACTGGCGTAACAAGAACCTACCCCACCCAATGTCACCACGATGGGGAGGTTCTTTCTCTTTAGGGAGGTTGGGCCCAGGGGAGACGTCCACGGTAACCTACAGTTTTGAAGAGGCAAAAGTTTGAAAGTCAAGTAAAGTTTCCCCTTCACAGGTCACCACCAAAATAGATAGTCCCGGCTAAACAGCCAATAATGAAGTGTAGGCCCAAAGAAGAACACTTGCCCGGAACAAAGCAACAACAAACCAATGTATATGCAAGCTATGATTCAATGGGTTAGTACTTCATAAGACTATCTGATATCAATATATAAGCAATTATAACAATAAATATTGACAAAGTCAATGTTTGTTAATGCAACAATGAAATAATGTCACTTCACCAATAAGTATCAAGATGATGTAGCAATCAATGTATCCTATCAATCCTTATTCAATAAATGCATCAAACCACCATCCAATTGCTTAATAAATGAAAGTTGTTGCGTCAAGATGAAATAACCAAGGGTGATGTCAGCCTTTTAGGGTTAGTAGTTAGTTAGGGTTTCAATTCAGCAAAGGTTTTGAGAGTTGTTTGATCACTTTAACTTCAACGTTGGAGGACTTAGATCAATGCCTAAGGGTTAATGGAATCAAAAAGGTGAAGGACGCACAAGTTGAAGGGGACGAGATTTAAAGGACAAGAGGGAAAGGTTTCAAGGTGCTGCTAAAGCAGGGCCTCAAAGATGGAACCCTAAGGGAGACAGGCTCACTCTGGTGTTGCTAAAGCAAGGCCTCGTGCTCTCTCCTCCTTCCCGGCAAACAGCTAGCTCAATGAAAAGAAAAATCAAGACAAGAGAGTTTAAAGAGGGAGAGTGTTGCTAAGGCAAGGCTCTTTCATCAAACCCTAAAAGAAAACGGCCCTAGGTGTAGATAACCTAGGCCTGGGACGTCCTCTTCCTCTTGAAGTTCAAAGGTACGGCTAGCTTAAGGGAAGAAGAAAGAAGGAGTGTAGCTATGGCTAGGCTCTCTTCTTCTTCTTCAATGGCTAAAAGGTTTTTCTATCAGGGGACATGAGACAACGACCTACTTGTGTGTTTGTCCCCTAGGGTTTTGATTCAGCAATATTTATAAATAGATGCAAGAAATTTAACTACAACCATTCAATCAAGAAGTTTTGCAGAAAAATACTTACAAATCATCAAGAAAATAACCATGCAAACCCTAGTTGTAAACCTTCCTTCAAGAAAAACACCATAGAATGCCAAAAATCTCCTCCTTGAACAAGTGTGCCTTCCTTAGTTCAGCCAATAACCCTAATAGGGCGCAAAAAGCAGACCTCACTAGGAGAGTGAGTGATGTGTTATGTCAAAATGAGAGTGAAAACCCTCAATATATAGTGTATCAATGACCTTAATTAATTTTAGAACATAAAAATGGCCGACAAGACCAGAATATTGTTTTTGCATTAAATTGTCAAATTAAAACCCTAATTGAGCTGTAATAAAGGTAAAAGCCCCTTCAAGGGAGGCGCTAGCCGCTTTTAGGGCAGATGAGACATCTAGGAGCAAAACGTTAGCCCCCTAGGGGCCTCTCCAACATGCCACTACTGCCCAATCTGCCTCCAAGAATGACCATGAAGCTGGATGACATCATGGTGAGGATGGGGACGCTTTGAGCCTTCCAAGGCCAACGTTTCACTGAAAAGGGGTCATTCCCCCCAGGACGGGCTCTGCCACAGTGCCTCTGGTGAGACGTCCTCTTCTTCTCCAGTGCAAAACCTCGATCAAACAGTCATGTCTCTGCCCATGTGACGAGGTCTCAGCAACCATCTGATGGGCTCTTCAGCCCTATGGAGGTCCAAACTAATCATCTCCCCATGTGTACCGGTCCAAATGGTAGCTGTCTGTCGGGCATGGTCCTGCACATCAAAAACTACGCCCTCCATGGACTCATTAGTCACAGGGATCATAGCAATGTCAATCAAATTTCATCATTAATATTATCAAACATGTGCATAAAAACCCTGATATATCGTTCAACAGCTCAAAGACATTACAAAAACCTACAATACAAGATCGAAGAAAAGGACAAGACATCCTATTGGGCTAGTATCCACAAGAGAAGGGAAGTTCCCAAGAAGGTTTCATCCAAGCCATGTAAACGAGGTGATGTGGCTAGGGGATGTCCAGACAAGTGGGTAGAGTGAGAGCCAAGGATGCATAATGTTATCTGTGGGTGCCTTTGTAGAAGGCGAGTTGTACCCGTCATGGATGCAATTTTTTCCAAGCCCGTTCTTGCCTTTATTCTTTCTTTATTTGCTTTTTCTTCTTCTTTTTCTTTTTATTCAAGGTCTAACCTAAGGACACTGCCTTGGCATGGTGACCAGAGCTGACAGTGTTACCCATAAGTACTTTCACAAAGATGAGAAGGTTGCCTCGTGATGAGACCCCCTTTCCCTTGGCCATGCAACCAAAGGTCACTGCCCTGGCGTGGTAACTAAATACTAAATAGTGGCAATGTCATACTGTCAGGTACCCATGAACCTAATAGGTTGGCTCGTGATGAGACCCCCTATCCTCTTGGCTAGGTCTTGTTTATTATTTTCCGAGTCCCTCTTGTTTCTTGCTGAGAGGCTTTTCATTGCCTTCTCGGGGATCCCTGGGCGAGGCATCTCGAGGTTTCATTTCTAGGCTTTTATCTTTTACCAGTTGCTTTTACCTTCTGGGCCTTTAGCCCCTTCTTCCCACGAGATAAGGTGCAACCCTACAAACAGGTCAATCCAATGCCCGGACAAGGGGAATGGGATAAATGAGCGGGAGATAAGATGAAAAAGTGGTGGTATGGTGGGAGCGGACGATGGCTCTTCAGAAATCCCCCCGATGGCAAACCAAAACCTACGAGTACAGGCTTGCTAGGACACCCTATCAATCTTCCCAAACATGGTCAAGTGGGTCAATGTAAGATCCAAGCAGTCGTCAAAGATAAAAGGAGTCAGATGCATATATCCAAAGGTTATAATGATCAAAAGTGACACATGCCATGATACCTGGACCAATTACCTCATGGAGCAAGAGCCTTCTCCGATACAAGACCAAGCCGATGGTGATGGATGTTGTTGCTGCTGACAAGACAAATCTGATGAAAGAAGAAAAGGATGGGCCCTCCAGGGCCATGCTCAGGTCAATCTTGCTCTTGGTACTCCATGTCTAGGACCTGTGGGCCTCGAGACATGATCTCCTAGTTATCCCTAGAAATCGGGGATAACACTACCCAATAAGGCTGACTCCTGGATACCTAGGTTTTCAGGAGAAAAGGGATCTTGTGGTAACTCTCATTGGACCAAGTTTTGTGAAGGGTTTCAGTTTCACCAATCCGGACAGGAACACCCTTATGTCTTTACAAGGCTCTTTGTGAGCTCACTCATCGGAAGTGCCAGAGACTAGATTAACAGTCTCCCAAAAGGGAGCATCAAAACCCCTGAAGATCTTGAACAAACCTTTAAGAATAGCTGGTGTGAAAAAGAAAGCATGGATTCCATTTACTCTCAATTCCTCGAAGCCTGCAAACAAACAAACAAAGACGTTAGGGGATTCAATGATAGGTTCAATACTCTCATTTACAAACTTGAGCCCAATTTCCTACCCAAGAGCATGATTCTCCAACGTTACCTCAATTCTTTTGAAGGGACTTTACAACTCACCCTCAAGAATCATTTCCCTGCAAACCTAGAAGAAGCTCAAGACGTTGTCTGCCAAATTGAAAAGAATCTCAAGTTTAGCAGCCTCACCCATCAGGTCAACCTTTTGAACAATGATGACATCTGGGGAGTAAATAAGGAAAGCATGGAAGGGCCAGAGCATGACCTCCTAGAGAATCTAGAATTGGAAAACAATGCTTTCCATAGGAAATGGAGCACAGGTTTCTCAAACATGAAAGATGCCTTAAATTTTTCAAGACAACATGAACCATCCGAGGGTTTAAGTATGGCTACTCATGAGAACCTAATTTTGAAGATTCCATATTCACCTTGACCACGCCAAGTCAAATCCAAGAAAGTCAAGATATGAGTGAGCCTGGGTTTGAATACTTTGGCCAAACAAATGAGGACTCAGGAATAAAGTCTGAAGAGCCCCAGGTGCATACTAGCAATCAAACCCAACGTTTCCCAAAACCTGCCAATAATAGCACCAAACTGAACACTCGTATGGCCTGTGTCTTGCAAAGGCTTAAAGGGATTTGTGAAATGTTGAAGATTCCTTCTCTGAGAAATCAAACCCCAGATGACCAACTATCGTTCGAAGGAGCTTCCACACTGTTACAAACTGATTGTTTTGAGCAAAATGAGCAAACACCCTCTTCCTCGCTAACAAATGATCATGGACCTAGTGACTATAACTCTGTAGATCCGTGCTTATTCCAAGGTTGGCCCACTCTTCCCTTGACAGAAGAAGATAATATAACTGAAATAACATGGACTAAGGAAAAGGGCGACCAAAGTATTTCTAGCAGCCACGAGAACAGTATTGCACTAGGTGATGACGAGATGTTACATTTGCAAGAAACGTACATAAGGAATAGTGCTTTGACGAAATCTCGCCCCATTGTTCTAGAGCAAGAAAGAGATACCAATTGGGATGATTGTCTTGACGATGCCTCTAATATCTCTGAAGACTAGGATGATTATTGTTCTACACAGGGAGATGACCATTTGATAAGGAGAGGAGTTGGCTTTGTCAAGTGGGAAGGAAATGTTTCCGGAACTATTAAAGCCCATGACCAAGTAAACAACGTGGGCCATATTATAGAAGCCCCCAGATTTGCCTCAATATCACTCCTGGGGAACACCGAGAAGACATAAAACAGGCAGCTAGGAAGGCTAGAATGGAAATAATAAACAACTTGGACCCGGAATCAAGGGAGAAATTGGCAAAACAAGAATTTCAGGTGTATAGACAAAAGAAGCTAAGCCAACCTACCCCTACCATTCCTGCAATAACTCAAACAAAGCCTTCACCTTTGAACATTCCTCTTCCTAAAACACCCAAAACCGAAGGGGTGGACCTGAATTTTGACTTTGCAGGGGCACTATCCAAGATGCAGGTGACCATCCCCCTAAGAGAAGTCATTAAGGTACCATATGTTAAAGAAAGATTTGACAATTTCTTCAAAGGATCAGATGGACCTGTGGACCCCCCTATTATGTTACAAGCTTATCACTTTAGGGTCCAATATGATGAACACCCGCCCTTTTTCATGACCTTGCTAATGAATAATAAGAGCCTCAACAATTGCATGTTGGATTCAAGGGTCGAGGCTAACATGATGTCTCTCAAGGTCATGCAACAATTAGGCCTGAAAGTCACACGACCCTACAGAAATGTGTGTGGCTTCGAGTCTAAATCCATACCCACACATGGGGCAATTGAAAATGTGGAAGTTTTCCTTAAAGAATACCCTGAGAAAGTAATCCACATTGACATAGTGATAGTAGACGTCCCAGATGTGTGGGGGATGTTGTTGTCTAGGAAGTTTGCCTCAATGTTGGGTGGTACCCTTGAGATGGACCTCACTTATGTGAATATACCTTTGAAAAATGGAATGATATGTTGTCTCCCAAATGTGCCAGTGACCAGAACCCATGTGCAAGAAACTAGTTACCCCGTCAAAAATAACAAAGCACATGAGCAAACCATGGAAGATCTTTCCAAATTTTCTCCCAAGGATATGCCCCTTGTAAAAAAGAAAGATCAGATACAATGGCCCACAAGAGAAGAATACCAGCATATCCTAGACAAGTATGAGAACAAAGAAGTTGGGGCTGTAAAATTACTAAAGAAGGAAGAAAGCGATATATTGGTTCAGCCTTCACAACATGAAGTCTTAACGGAAGAATCCCACCCTCCTCCCTCTGCACAATACACCAAGGTGGTACAGGGAACAACCAAATTCAAAATCAGAGAGTACATGGAGGGGGACGTAGTATGGATTGTTGAAATAATGTAACTGCAAAGTGTATTCTAATTATTATTCATATATTATTGGATAAATCCCCATTGCAGATTGATCATGTTGGCTATTGTAAAGGACCAAATCCCCTTTTGCGGATTGGTCAAAATATAATTGTAATAGGCAGAAGAAGAAGTCAGCCCCAGAATATATTAAAGAGGCCCCATAATATATTAAAGGTGGTTATAACCACCCAGAAGAAGAAGTCGGCCCTACCAGTGAAAAGACACCCCCACACGTGCCTGTGTTGTATAAATAAGGAGGCTAGTGCCTCAGTTAGACACACACTCACTTGTTCATTGAGAGACAAGTTTCGGAGCTGCAGTTGGAGAAGAGAGAGAGAGAGAGAGGGGCATCCTTGGGAGAGGACTTTATGTATTTGTTTGAGTTATCTCTTGGCATTGTATT
This sequence comes from Picea mariana, assembly GCA_032191745.1. NCBI lineage: Eukaryota > Viridiplantae > Streptophyta > Pinopsida > Pinales > Pinaceae > Picea > Picea mariana. Next base: position 74,839 of record JASDQU010375145.1, on the reverse strand, counting down.
AGCTATCTATAATAAGGAAGTTTTGTTGGGTTTTCTCCCCCATGAGAGTTTCCCAGGATAAATGATGTGTCTCTTGTGATTGTGTATTTCTCAGTGATCCTATCTTATGCTATTGTTATTTATTGAAATGCAAAGAACTCTAATAATAGCTTAAACATTAACATGGTATCAGAGCCAAGCTGAAGAGAGCATCTTTCACAAGAGAAAGTGAAAAACATCACTGTTGTCGTACATGCAAATTACGGCTTTTGTTGGTGAGGTATTTCAGCCCTAAAACCATCTAGAAAAGTGCGCCCTCCCTCAAGGATTACTTTGGCATCCTCAGCGCAACTTTTCACTAGCTAGATCTCCTGGAAAGTGAAACCGTAGTTTCACAAAGTACCAGAAGTACCAGAAAACCAGAGTACCAGAAGTACCAGAGGCACCAGAAAACCAGAAGCACTAATCCAAAAATCCACAGATCAAGTTTGGAAGGGCAAAAGTTGGATTTTCTCAAATCCAAACACACCAAACTACTTGCCTCAACCAAGCGCACCTCCTGGTAAGTTCAAAATTTAATTTTGAACATTTTCATTTTTGGACATTTTCCTAGCTTCAGGTAAAAGATGTCTGCAAGCATTAAGCTTGTTGACAAGCTAGAAGGTGTGGAAAACTTATGTGCCTGGAAGTATAGGATTGGCCTCATTCTTGAAGAGAATGAACTAGCAAGATTCGTCAAAGAATAAGTATCGGAGCCCGATGATGCTGCAGGAAAAGCAAAGCACCAAAAGAACACAATCAGGGCCAAGAGAATCATTGCAGATTCAATAAAAGACCACCTGATTCCCTATGTGTCATCATAGAAGACTCTGAAAGAAATGTTTGATGCCTTAAACAGACTATATGAAGGAAAGAACATAAACCAGAAGATGAATCTAAGAACTCATCTCAAGAACACAAGGATGCAAAGAGGAGAATCAATCCAAGAATACTTCTCCAAAATCTCAGAATTCAAAGAACAGTTAGAAGCAATTGGAGATACCATAGACGAAGACGAACTCGTAATGACGGCCCTCAATGGTCTCACAAGACCTTGGGATGCATTCATCCAAACCATTTGTGCAAGAACGGAGAAACTAAAGTTTGACAGTCTATGGGAAGAATGCATTCAAGAACAAACAAGAGTAGCTAACCGAGAGGCCTTACTAGCAAGAGATGAAGATCAAGCCCTAGCTACTCACTAAAGGAGGAAGAAAGAAGTCTTACTTCCAGAAAGAGACTTATAAAGAGTCTCAACCCCCAAACAAATTCAGCCATAAAGAATCTCATCCAAGGAGATTCCAGAAGAAAGGACAACGAAAGGAAAGAGATTACTCATCTGCACAATGCTACCATTGTGACAAAATGGGACACATTGCGAAATTTTGTCCAGCTAGACGAGAAGAATACAAGAGGAAAAATAAGAGGCACCATGCCCATGCAGTCGAAGATGAAGAGCCACCCGCAAAGATAATAAGAGAGCAGATTAAAGACTATGTCTTAATATCAGCCCTCTCAGGATCAATAACACCTGGAGAGGACACTTGGCTCATTGATAGTGGTGCCTCCAAGCACATGATAGGTCAAAGAGATATTCTCTCTTGTATTTGAGAAAAGAAGTTTTCTCAGAAAGTGACACTTGGAGATGATTACCAATATCCCATCAAGGGAGTGGGAGAATCAAACTACAAGCTTAATTCAGGGAATTCAATGAAGATGAAGGATGTACTCTATGTACCAGGTTTGACAAAGAACCAACTCTCCATTTCAGCTTTAGAAAAGAAAGGCTTCAGAGTTGCCTTTATAGATGGAGAAGTTCTTATGTGAGCTAAAGGAGAAACCATAAATGAAGCAATCATCATTGGAAAAGACGAAAATGGCTTGTATAAGCTAAAGGGTCACTCGGAAGCTACCATGACCCACACCATTGAGAATCCATGTGAACTTTGGCATAGAAGATTAGCTCACATCAACTACAAGGCGCTACCATACATATGCAAAGCTATCACAGGTCTACCCGAACTCAAAGTTGACCATGAAGGCGTGTGCAATGGATGTGCACAAGGGAAGAACATCAAGAACCCTTTTCCGAAGAGAGACAGCAAAGCAGAAGGAGTCCTAGAACTCATTCATTCAGATGTGTGTGGCCCAATGCCATCGTCCTCCATTAGTGGGTATGTATACTATGTATCATTTATTGATGATTATTCTCGTAAGACCTGGGTGTATTTTTTGAAATCTAAAGATGAAGTGTTCAACAAATTCAAGGAATTCAAAGCCTTGATAGAGAATCTTTCTAAAAGAAAGATCAAGATACTTAGGTCAGATAATGGAGGAGAATACACCTCAAAAGAGTTTGTGAACTTCTGTAAAAATGTTGGGATCAAGAGGGAGCTCACCACTCCCTATAATCCTCAACAAAATGGTGTAGTTGAAAGAAAGAACAGAACGATAATGGAAGCAGTGAAGACCATGATCCATGATCAAGATCTTATTTGTTTGATCTTTCTGAGAGGCGCATCCTTGGGAGAGGACTTTCTGTATTTGTTTGAGTTATCTCTTGGCATTGTATTAGCTATCTATAATAAGGAAGTTTTGTTGGGTTTTCTCCCCCATGAGGGTTTCCCAGGATAAATGATGTGTCTCTTGTGATTGTGTATTTCTCAGTGATCCTATCTTATGCTATTGTTATTTATTGAAATGAAAAGAACTCTAATAATAGCTTAAACATTAACATGTATCAGAGATAAGCTGAAGAGAGCATCTTTCACAAGAGAAAGTGAAAAATGCCATTGTTGTCGTACATGCAAATTAGGGATTTTTGTTGGTGAGGTGTTTCAGCCCTAAAACCATCTAAAAAAGTGTGCCCTCCCTCAAGGATCATTTTGGCATTCTCAGCGCAACTTTTCAGTGGCTAGATCTCCCGGAAAGTGAAACCCTAGTTTCACAAAGTACCAGAAAACCAGAGTACCAGAAGTACCAAAGTACCAGAGGTACCAAAAAACCAGAAGCACCAGTCCAGAAATCCACAGATCAAGTTTGGAGGGGTAAAAGTTGGATTTTCTCAGATCCAGACACACCAGGCTACTCGCCTCAGCCAAGTGCACCTCCTGGTAAGTTCAGAATTTGATTTTGAGCATTTTCATTTTTGGACATTTTCCTAGCTCCAAGTAAAAGATGTCTGCAAGCACTAAGCTTGTTGACAAGATGGAAGGTGTGGAAAACTTCCATGCCTGGAAGTATAGGATTGGTCTCATTCTTGAAGAGAATGACCTAGCAAGATTCATCAAAGAATAAGTGTCGAAACCCGACGATGTTGCAGAAAAAGCAAAGCATCAAAAAGACACAATAAGGGTCAAAAGAATCATTGCAGATTCAATCAAAGATCACTTGATCCCTTATGTGTCATCAAAGAAGACTCCTAAAGAAATGTTTTATGCCCTAAGCATACTATATGAAGGAAAGAACATAAACCGAAATATGAATCTAAGAACTCAGCTCAAGAATACAAGGATGTAGAAAGGAGAATCAATCCAAGAATATTTTTCCAGAATATCCCAATTCAAAGAACAACTAGAAGCAATTGAAGATACTATAGATGAAGACGAACTTATAATGACGGCCCTAAATGGTCTCACAAGACCTTGTGATGCATTCATCCAAACGATTTGTGCCAGAACAGAGAAACTAAAATTTAACGGTCTATGGAAAGAATGCATTCAAGAAGAAACAAGAGTAGCTAACCGAGAAGCGTTACTAGAAAGAGATGATGATCAAGCCCTAGCTACTCATACCAAAGGAGGAAGGAAGAATTCTTACTTCCAGAAAGAGACTTATAAAGAGTCTCAACCCCCAAACAAATTCACTCATAAAGAATCTCATCCAAGGAGATTCCATAAGAAAGGACAATGTAAGGAAAGAGATTACTCATCTGTACAATGCTACCATTGTGACAAGATGAGACACATTGCGAAATTTTGTCTAGCTAGACAAGAAGAATACATGAGGAAAAATAAGAGGCACCATGCCGATGCAGTCGAAGACAAAGAGCCACCTACAAAGATGATAAGAGAACAGATTTAAGACTGTCTTAATCTCGGCCCTCTCAGGATCGGTAACACCTGGAGAGGACACTTGGCTCATTGATAGTGGTGCCTCCAAGCACATGGCAGGTCAAAGAGATATTCTCTCTTCTATTTCAGAAAAGAAGTTTTCTCATAAAGTGACACTTGGAGATGATTACCAATATCCCATCAAGGGAGTGGGAGAATCAAACTACAAACTTAATTTAGGGAATTCAATGAAGATGAAGGACGTACTCTATGTACCAGGTTTGACAAAGAACCTACTCTCCATTTCAGCTTTAGAAAAGAAAGGCTTTAGAGTTGCCTTTATAAATGGAGAAGTTCTTATGTGGGCTAAAGGAGAAACCATAAATGAAGCAATCATCATTGGAAAAGAAGA
>JASDQU010375145.1:24248-56758 GCA_032191745.1 Picea mariana | reverse complement strand
TCTTGGCATTGTATTAGCTATCTATAATAAGGAAGTTTTGTTGGGTTTTCTCCCCCATGAGGGTTTCCCAGGATAAATGATGTGTCTCTTGTGATTGTGTATTTCTCAGTGATCCTATCTTATGCTATTGTTATTTATTGAAATGCAAAGAACTCTAATAATAGATTAAACATTAACATGGATGTGGGATACCAACAAAGGAGAGCCAACTAACGTCAAAGGAAGCACTCAATTTTGGCTCGGACCTTTCAAAGTTGAAAGAAAATCAGTTAACGACTCTTACTACTTGTCCACTTTGGAAGGAAGAAGGCGCCCATTACGAGTCAGCGGGCACCTCCTCAAGCCCCGCCAGGGTGGGGGAACCTACTTCACAGGTAAGTGCAGGTAAGTAGGTAGGCATTTGCCTTCATTGTATATACCATTGCATTACATGCTATAGTAGTTTGCTTTCACACTTGTTGGGGGTGATATCACAACCCCAAATGATTACTGATAGCTTTTGTTGAGATCAGGCAGGTTACAGGTTATGCCAGATATGCTGAGGTTCTCATGCGCTCTATAGTGAGCACATGTCCCCAAGTTGGAGCCAAATGTTATCCCCCACTTTTAGGGATAACTAAGGAGATTATGTCTCGAGGCCCACAGGTCCTAGACATGGAGTACCAAGAGCCAGATCGACTTGAGCATGGCCCTAGAGGGCCCATCTTTTCTTCCTTTCAGCGCCTCCACTTTGTCAGCAGCAGCAACATCCATCACCGCGGCTTGGTCCAGTATCAAAGATGGTTCTTGCTCCATGAGGTAATGAGTCCAGGCATCATGGTATGTGTCACTCTGATCCTCAAAACCTTTGAATATGTGCATCTAGTTCTTTTTGTTTCTAACGGGTGCTTGGATCTTATACTTATCCACTTGACCATGTCTGGGGGGAATGACGGGATGCCCTAGCAAGCTTGTGCCCATAGGTTTTGAGTTGCCATCGGGGGGATTTCTGAAAAGTCATCGTTCGCTCCCGTCATACTTACCACTTTCCATCTTACTTCCCGCTCATCCATCCCATTACATTGGTCTGGGCATTGGGTTGGCCAATCATTTAAGGGTTGCACCTTGCCTTGTGGGAAGAAAGGGCTAAAGTCCCAGAAGGTCAAAGCAAGCTAGCAAGAGATAAAAGCCTAAAATAAAACCTCGAGATGCTTCGCCCAGGGATCCCCGAGAAAGCAAAAAAAAGCTTCTCAGCAAGAAACAAGAGGGACTCATAAAAAATAATAAAACAAGACCTGGTCAGAGGATGGGGGNCATTGGGTTGGCCAATCATTTAAGGGTTGCACCTTGCCTTGTGGGAAGAAAGGGCTAAAGTCCCAGAAGGTAAAAGCAAGCTAGCAAGAGATAAAAGCCTAAAATAAAACCTCGAGATGCTTCGCCCAGGGATCCCCGAGAAAGCAAAAAAAAGCTTCTCAGCAAGAAACAAGAGGGACTCATAAAAAATAATAAAACAAGACCTGGTCAGAGGATGGGGGGTCTCATCACGAACCAGCCTATTAGGTCCATGGCCACCTAGCAGTATGACACTACTAGCAGCTGGTCACCACGCCAGGGTAGTGGCCCTTGGTTGCATGGCCAAGAGAAAGGGGGTCTTATCACGAGCCAACCTTCTAATTTATGTGAAAGTGCTTGTGGGTAACATTGTCACCACTGGTCACCACGCCAGGGCAATGTCCCCTGATTAGCTTCTTGAAAGAAAAAGCAATAAAGAATAAAAGGCATTAATGGGCTTGGAAACATTTGCATCCAGGACAGGTGCAGTTCGCCTTCTACAAAGGCACCCACAGGTAAGCCTTACTTTTCCCTGCTATCATTGCACCCATTGTCAGGACATCCTGTATCCACCTCATCCATTTAACATGACTTGGATTTGATCTCTTCCGGAAACATCCCATTTCCAGTGGACACTAGCCCAATAGGACGCCCTGTCACATCCTCCAAACTTGTCTTGCAGATTTGTATAATGTCTTTGAGCACTTGACTGGGTAAAAGGGGTTTTATGCACATGTTTAATAAAATTGATGATTGGATGTGATTGACATTGCTATGATCCTTGTCACTTATGAGCCCATGGAGGGCATATCTGTTGATGTTGTAATGTCCCCACTTTGGAACATCATCACAGTGCAGAGGTTTATGATGACCAGAGTAGCCAGATGGAGGTTATAGCGAATACAAGGGTTGTTGAGAGCCATTGTGGGGTCCAACTTGCATTGCTCATCATATTCCATCATTATGATCCATTCCGCATAGGTTGGCTTTGGTTCTGTTGCATTCCGATGATTTCCATGATTTTGACTATTTTGAGCTATGAGCTAATTGAATTTACTGAAGAGGTCATTTTGGGCACATTACTTGGAGGAACGTCTCAGTGTAATAGCTCATTGGAATCGGGAGAAGCAACACTACAGGATGGGATGGTGAGAAGTGACTTTCAGTGACCAGGGAAGCCACAAGGAGAGATTAGGTGTTTTTCAGAGGTGAAAAGGTTAATTAATTAATTAAAGTGATTTAATTAATTAATTAAATATTATTAAAATGAAAGACACTTTGGAGGGACAAGGAGAGCAAAAAGTATAAAGGAAAGGCAAGGGCCTCTACTCATTCATTCATGTATGATCATATTTGATATCTGGCTTCTAGCTAGTGAGCCCAACATTGGGGGTTTTGAGGGTTTTGACTTAACAAACCCTAGAGGATGATTCAATGGTGAAAGATTCCACCTAGCTTGTCCTAAGCTTGGTCTTGGAGATGCAATACTCTCCCACACCATTCTAGTTCCAGATCTACTCAGTTGCAGGAGGATTCTACATCAGTTGCAGGGGCAGAGAGAGAGAGGGCGCACCAGCTAGGGTTTCCAGCAAGAGGGGCGCACCATTCATTAAGGGAGGATTCGTCCTAGTTGAGGAGAGGCGATTTTGGGAATTCTAGGTATTGGGTTTCCCTTGCAGATGTTATAGCATTATTCTTGGTGGACTCCAGAGGTGTTTTGGAGGTGGATGCATCAGTATTGAGAGTGGGATGATTTGCCAAGAGGAGGGCGCACCACATCTTGGAGGGTAGCTAGATCTAAAGATCTAGCAGGTATTTGGCCTAGTTGAGCACTTGGGTTTTCATTGTCGTGCCCCAATCTATCATTCTAGTGGATTGGTGGAGTTGTTGGAGGTCTCTAGGAGAGAGGTCGAACTATTAGGGTTTCAGCCATGCAGGAGGGCGCACCATACATTGGAGGTGGTTCAGATCCATAGGGTTTGAGAGGGATCTTGGAGATTCGGGCACCTAGGTTGTTCTTGCCATCACCCGATCTACTGTTTGGCATCTTTCTTGGGGTGATTGGACACATTTGGCAGCAGGGCCGAATTGTTGAGGAGCTTCAGCATTCCAGCAGGACGTGGCATCATCCAGTTAGGGTTTCTGCACTTCATACGGCTAGATCTACCTTGGTATTGGTCTTCATCTCTTATCCATCCTTTGGAGGCTTATTTTGTATTGTCGAGAGCTTTTTGTAGCAGCTCATACTTCTATCTTGGAGCCATCTGTTGAGTATTCCAGATCGGCATCTTCATTGTAGCAGGTTCCTCTATTTCATGAATAAAATCATATTTGGGATGTTTTGGTTGGTCTATCATATTGCATATGGTTGAGGTATGTTCCATGATTGTGTCTTCTTGTTATTTGTTGCAACACACATATAAACACATCAGTAAACCCTAAGGCCGAAATTAAGAGGCCATTCAGCAAGTAAACACATGTAAACAAATAGATCAGCAAGTGTTTGACGAAATACCACAACCAATAAAAGTTTAAAAAGACACCAAAACCGTGATGATCCTGGCATAATGGCTTGGGATCACTACAGATGTGCAGGATCATACCCGACAGACAGTTACCATATTGGATAGGTACACATGGGGAGATGATTAGTTCAAACCTCCATGGGGCTAGAAGCCCATCAAATGGATGTTGAGACCCCAGCAGGGGGCAGAGACAAATCAGAGCCTTTGCACCGGAGAAGAGCAGGACGTTCCACCAGAGGCTGCCCGACAGAGCCTTACCCAAGGGGGTTGTGCCCTCTCCACTGGAACCTTGGCCTTGGAAGGCCCATAACGTCACCCAGCATGCCCATGACGTCATCCAGCATTGTGGATGTTTGGGGGAGGCAGTTATGGCAGTGTGGCATGTGTGGCAGCTTGGAGAGGCCCAAGGAGGGCTAATGTTTTGCTCCAGGAGGCCTATGCTGCCCTAAAAAGGGCTAACGTCACCCTGGAAGGGGCATGACATCTTACTTTTTGCTTGATTAGGGTTTCATTATGACATTTTAATGTAAAACAGTATTACTGTGTATTTTGGCCTTGTCGGCCTTTTGATGACCTAAAATTTAATTAAGGTCATTAGTATGGTATATATTGAGGGTTTTAACTCTCGATTTTCATCATCTTTCACTCACAACTTGGTGAGGTCTGAAATTTGCGCCCTCTTCTAGGGTTTTGGCTGAAATTGTGGCGCACTTGTTGAAGGAGACTTCTTTTGGTGATTTTTTGGCATTTATCTTTGTGGAAGGTTTACAACTAGGGTTTGGCTATATGAATGCTTGGTGGATGTAAGTAAATTTCTGCAAAACACTTCTTTATTAAATGGTTATGGTATTGTTTACTTGCATTTTGTTATTATAATTTGTTGGATTAAACCCTAGGTGACAAGCACATGTTGGTGTCCTTGTCTCATGTCCCTACTAAGTTAAAGAGCCATTTGGTTTTGTTGAAGTTAGATAGAGCCTTGCCATAGCAACACTCTAATCCTATTCTTCTAGCCTAGCCGTTTTTTTATCTTAGTCTTTGAGCCAAGGAAGGAGAAAACGCACTAAGGCCTAGGGTTTCTACACCTTAGTGAGCCATTTTCCCTAGGGTTTGATTGATGAAGCCTTGCCTTAGCAACACTTCATCATCAAACTCTCTTGTTCTTAGCCATAACATCTATCACTCAAGCTAGTCGTTTTATTCTTGTCAATGAGTTGAAGAAGGAGGAGAAAGCACTAAGGCCTAGGGTTTCTACACCTTAGTGAGCCTTTCTCCCCTAGGGTTTCATTGTTGAGGCCTTGCTTTAGCAACACCTCAACATTTAACCCTCTTGTCTTCAACCATATCATTTCTTGCTCAAGCTAGCTGTTTAAATTTGTCTTTTGAGCTAGAGAAGGAGGAAGACGCACTAAGGCCTAGGTCATCTACACCTTAGTGAGTCGTCTCCCCTAGGATTTGACTTGCTGAAGCCTTTCTTTAGCAACACTTCAACATCAAACCCTCTTATCTCTAGCCCTATCACTATCATCACGGCCCTTCAACATTTGTAGCCCTTTTTGACTCCATTTGCCCTAATAAGGCACTGATCTAAGACCTCCATTGTTTGAGTACCTTGATCATACAAACATCCAATACCTTGAACAACTACTAACCCTTCTAACCCTAACTTAGACTAATATCTACTAACCCTACTGCTGCCATTATCTACTTGAGTTGTCTTTATACATTGCAGCATTTATATCTTTAAAAGCAATTGAATGATTAGCTAAGGCATTGTTTCTTGATATTGATATTGTTACATTGATTGCCATTAGCATTTATTGTGAAGTAATATATGTGATGTCCCGTTCCCAAGAGTAGGCCAGCAGGGAGTGACTTAGTAGTCTATGTGTTCCCGTAGACTATAGTCAGGCACAAACAGGGAACAAGATGGAGAAATAAGGGTGGTTTGGTGGCTAAACGATGAATTAAGCCAAAAACTTAAGAAAAGTCACTTAAGCCCAAGTCAACGAAGAATTAGAATGAAAAGGTGCTAAAGGGGGACTTAATTAATTAATTATTCACCTTAGGAGGAAAAGCGCCTAGCTTAAGTGAGGTCAATGGTGAATTAAATCAGGAAGGGTATAAAGGGAGGAATTTGACGTAATTCCTCATTATGCATTGTTATGATTTGATCTTGAGAGTTCCCAGAGGAGGAAGAGAGTCGACTTTACTGTTTTGTGGATTTCTGGAGGAAACCACCACCATTGATCGGTTTTGATGTTGAGAGACACACCCTAGCCCATCGGAGATACCATCCAGGTATTTCACCGTGCTATTCATGAGTATCCAGTGCAGAGTGCGCAGCTCAGCTAGTGAGGGTGCAAGTCAAATTGAGGGTTTGTGGAGCTGCACGAGGTCTGAGCTCAGATTGCAGTTTCCTTCCGACCCAATTGAGATCCAGCCAGGGCGCTTAGATTGAGCCTATTTCCATCAGATTCTGATGGTGGAATCTTGCAGGGCACATCATCCAGCCATTTAGGGCACAGCTCTTCCGACAGGACATTTGAGGTTGCAGACGAAGCATCAAGGCAGGTCTGGGGAAACCCTTCCGACCCAGTTCCGCATTTGGCGAGACGATCTTTTTGAGCCCTATAGCAGCAGATTCCGTTGGTGGAATCATTTGGGGCGCATCCAGTGTCCCAGGAGGTGCGCAAACCCCCCAGGGGTCCAGATCCAGTGCCTCAGAGACCAGATCTGACATCCGACACTCATCCATTTCCGTCTAGAGGCTAGGGCGCTTTTATTGGAGCAGTTTCCAGCTCATTCCGACAGTCTATCTTTCCAGACGAGTTTTCCAGCTGGTAGCGGTTACCGTCCCTCTCCGAAATCGCATATTTTTTCCGATCTATCCATGCATGCATCAGATCTCCCTTCATCTTCTGATCATGGGTAGTTTTATGCTATTTACTTGTATTCCAGTGACGATCCATGAGATCTAGCTGACGATTATACTCTCTATTTACAGTATGTTATTGTATCTCCATGCTTGAGTCGCATAATACATGTTATTAGGCAGTTGATGTTCTTTACTTCCGCATGCATCCTTTATATGTTGTTTAAACCATAAATACGCAACATGCACATGCAATAACCATAAATATCTCAAACACACAACTGAAACGCATCCAGAAACCCCCAGTGTATCAGATCTGCGAGACAAAACATTAGATCAGTAGCAAATATCTTGATCAGCGGGATCGGGGATATTTCAATATATTATAATCATTCCCATTATACATCGTTGACTTGCTTCATCAATATTGTTTATCAATTGCTTTATATCAGAGGTCCATGATTATATTAAGTACTAACCAAGCAAGTGATCTTGCATATGCATAGTTTTTTTGTTGCTTTGTCTCGGGCAGGTACACTTTTTTTGGTTATTACTTATCTTTATTGGCTGGTTAGCCGGGACTTTCTGATCGGTGGTGACTTGTGAGGGGGAAATTATCACTTAGCCTTTTAAGCCTTTGCCTTCTCAAAATCCTAGGTCACCGGGGACGTCTCCCCTGGGCCTTACCTCCCTAAACAGAAAAAGTTATCCCATTGAGGTGACAGTGGTGGGATAGTCTCAGTTTGCCCTTCTTCCATCTGTCTTTTACCTTAACTACAAACTATGCGATAACAATACCTTAAGGGTACGTTGGATTATGGTCTTTGTTATACTGGTGATCATGACTTCAGACTGTATGGTTATACTGGAGATCATGACTTAAGACTGTATGGTTATACTGATTTAGATTGGGCTGAAAGTGCTTCTGATAGAAAGAGCACTTCAGGATGTTTCAGTCTGGGGTCAGCCATGACTTCATGGCAAAGCAAGAAGCAATCCAGCATTGCTCTCAGCACGGCAGAAGCAGAATACATTGCAGCATGTTCCGCTACTTATGAAGCCATATGGCTTCGGAAGTTGTTGACAAGTTTGTTCAATCTGGAGATGGAAGCCACCGTGATTCTATGTGATAACCAGAGTTGTATAAAGATGACAGAGAACCCAGTGTTCCATGATAAGTCGAAGCACATAAAAATCCGGTATCACTACATTCATGATATGGTGCAAAGGGGAGATGTAAAGCTCCAATATCTTGGCACAAATGAGCAGGTTGTAGATGTGTTGACCAAGCCTCTATCTCGTGTGAAGTTTGAGTACTTCCGAGACAAGCTTGGTGTTGTCCAAAAGGACCTCCCTCGAAAGGGGGAGTGATGTTGATGATACTATAGTATCCTGACCAACAGCGGGTTGCTCCGTTAGGATTTTATATCTTAGGGGATTGATCATCCCTGGACAGATCCCGAAGGTTCGGTAAGGACGGTCTGTCAAAGTACATGTGCATGTATATGCCAGTTGTAGTCAGTAGTGGTAGCTCCGTTGGGATTTTATATCCTAGGGAATCTTATGATTCCTCGACAGATCCCAAAGGTCCGGTAAGGATGGTCTGTCAGAGTACCACGTGGTAGCTCCGTTAGGATTTTATATCCTAGGGAATCTTATGATTCCTAGGCAGATCCCGAAGGTCCGGTAAGGACGGTCTGTCAGAGTACCACAAAATGTTGTTGTTGCACATGTCTCATTATGTTGCCATATGATGATGATGTTGTTGTCTCAGCCTCATGTTGATGATGTTGTTGCCTCAGTTGATGATGTTGTTGTCTCAGCCTCGTGTTGATGATGTTGTTGCCTCAGCTGATGATGTTGTTGTCTCAGCCTCATGCTGATAATATTGTTCTTTCAGCCTCATGTTGTTGATGATGTTGTACCAGCCTCATGTAGGTGATATTGTTGTTCTAGCTTCATGCTAATGATGTTGATGTTTCAGCTTCATGCTGATGATGATGATGATGATGCTACTCTAGCTCCATGTTGATGATGATGATGATGATGATGATGCTACTCCAGCTCCATGCTGTGAACGATGATGATATTGATGATGAGAAAAACTTTCGATGACTTATAGATGTGCCAGTCAATGTTCCAGATGTTGATGATGATGTTGCCCTCTCTCTCTTTCTCGATGATGTTGTATTGGGTTATGTTAGGAGAATACTCTTCTCGTTAAGGGGGAGTGTTGAAATATTGTAACTTCGAAGAATATTCTAATTATATTTGAGTTATTATCTTATAGATCAAATCCCCTTTTGTGGATTGATCATGTCAGTTCTTGTATAAGACCAAATCCCCTTTTGTGGATTGGTCAAACCATATTTATATGGCGGTATTTGTAAAGTTGGCCCCTAGGGTTTATAAAGCGGTTTTAACCACTCTTGGAAGAAGTCAGCCCTACAAAGTGAAGAGACATAACCCTAGCGCCTCCTCGACTAGTATTTATAAGTGAGGATGGCGCCTCACTTGTTCATTCACTCAGTCACGCTTCTAGTGCGCATCTTTTGAAGGAAGTTGCAGTTGCAGGAGGAAGGAGAAGAGAGGCGCATGCTCAGTCCTAGTTTATTCTTGGTGGTTTGGTCTTAGTCTTAGCATTGTATTGGCAATCTATTATTGAGGAAGTTTTTGCACCGTTTTCTCCCCCATGAGGGTTTCCTAGGATAAAATGTTGTGTACCTTGTGATTGTGTTTCTTTTAGTGATCCTCTTTATGTGGTTGTTTTGGAAATGTATTGAATGCTCTAGTAAATTGAAAATAACCTAATAACAGCATTAAATTTAACCAGTTCCCAAAAGCTCATCAGTGAAGGAGATGGAAGCACAAGGCCTCCACTTGTCTCCCCAAGTTCACTATCCATCAGATATGAAGGATGTCTAATCTTGCTTGTCTCGAGCATTCTGCTAGTCCACCCTTGTTTCACTGCTAAAAAATATATTCCCCATCTCTCTTTGTGTGTTGATGAGGTAGGTCTTACCACCTTTAACCAAGTGATATTTATTCTCTTTCTTATAGAAAGTCACCTCTCTATCCCATAAGTATGGGTTTCCAAACATCACTTTGCATGCATCTAGTGGCACAACTTCACATTCTACTTCATCGGCATAATCAACATTAATGGCAAACCTAATCTTGAATCTCCTGGTGATTCTCATGAAAAACTTCTCTTGGATCCAATCCAATGAACATGGTTATACTAGATCATAAGTTTCTAGATCAAGTTCATTTACTAAGGTTTCAGGAATCAAATTACATTGTGAACCATTGTCAAACAAAGCATTTACCTTCTAGTTCTTCAATCAAACATTGATTTGGAATAGTGCATTTTTGTCTCCACTTGCCCTTGGATGTTGCAGCAATGTGGTGCAAACCATCGTTTCATCCACATCGAAGGTGCTTTCTACCTCTGTCTCTCCTGTCTTGGTAGTTTTTATTGCTCCCTTCCTGGATTTGTACCATATTGGATGCAAATTTGGATGAAGTTAACATTTCTCATCTATGTGCCCATCTACATCACAGTGTTTGCAATGTCTATTTGGATCTTTCCCCTTTTGGGTTGTGGCTACAATCTTTTTCCCTTTGGCCTTCCTGGTGTCTTCTTGGTTCTTTCATTGTAGCCCCTTCTTGAAGTCCAACTCAATGTAGAGAGCTTTCTTTCTTACCTCACCTATGCTTTTCATACTCAGCAACTGTAATTGCCTTCGAATATGGATAAATAAGCCTCCAAGGTAGTTCACTACTACCCTAACCTCTTCCAAAGAGATACCCAACATGATGGCTTGCTTCCAGAATTCAAACATGTATTCTTGAACTCTTTGTCCTTGTTCTTGTCGAAGGTACTGCCATTTCATGAGTTGTTCTTCTTCATAGCTTATGGGATAAAATGGTGATTTCAACAAATCCTTGAAATCCTCCCATTTTGTAACCATAATCGTTTTGCCTAGCCTCAAGGCATCTACACAGCTCTCCCACCATAATAAAGCATGTTCGGACAATTTAATCTGAGCAAAATAAATTTGTTCTAATTCTTCTATTTTATAAAGACCAAAATAAACTTCTAACTATTTCAACCAACTATTCAACTTTTCAGCATTAACTTGACCATCATAAGTTGGTATTTCAAGTTTTGCTTCAAACTTAAATGGAATACTGGAAAATGTACGAAGAAAGTTGTTATTACCTGCGTGTCCAAGCTTCTTGCCTTTGGAATCTTCTAGGTCAACTTTTTCTTCTTCATGCTCAGTGTCTATTCAGTGTCCTTCCTTATCCTTCATTACCAGCAATTGTGTTACCGTCTCAGTCAATGCAACAATGCTCTACTCCAACTAAGTAAACCTAGCTTCCAGATCTTCCTTGTCATGTTCTTCCTGAGAAGACCCCGTCATTTTTGGTCTTCTACTCCTCTCTAGACCTTGCAACTATGCTTCTCCACTTTCTCAATATCCATTGCAGGTGTTTACCATATAGGTTGTTCACCAAGTGTTCTCGAACTTAGGCTCTGATACCATATAATCCGTAAATGATAGGCTTATGGCTTGTCTATCTCACCAACATGGATACTAAAATGCGGAATTAATTTAATTGTAAAACTCTACTCACTATTTTGTTTGTATTAAATCTGATTGTAATAAAACTTGTAGACTGTAATATAGTTGCAAAAACAAAAAAGAACTAAACAATCATGAACATAACAATAGTGCATAGATTACCCTGGAAACTCAATCTTGAGAAAACCAGCAAATAATGACTCTTGTTTGGCTTTAACTCAATCTCAAGCATATATTTAGATTACAATGGCATTGATGGCAAAACACCAGATTTACTAATCGCTTTGATGACCTTCTCTACTCTTAGCAATTCTCAAGAATAACAACAGAGCTTCTTGTTTTCTGCCCTGATAGTATATCCTTCCTTTGGATTGCATATTCTTCACCTTATTGGCACGAGATCAATCCACACAGAATTATATCTTCTCTCCTGAATTGCTCTACATACTTCTAGTTTGCCTTCACGCCACCTCTTTTTCCCCAAAAGCCCCAACAGATCTGACTCTGTTTTGGCATTTTGGGAGACCAGACGATCAATTTTCAGCTAAAAATTGGTGGACACGTGAAGATAGCTGCTAGCTTGCTACTGTCAAAATTTCATCACAAACAGACACCAGATGACCATCTACAGCCATTTCACGTTTTTCAGGAGTAAACAAGTGAATCCAAGGCTGATTTTTGGTGGGCAGATATACATATGTGCCATCTCACCAAATCCAAATTTTGTCTTAATCCGACTCCATATGCCCCTATTGTGTCAAATATACGAAGCTTGTTTTAGCTCTTGCCAGCTTTTGTAGCAACTGTGTAGCATGGTTCTCCACTTCTCATTTTTTCCATTAAACTTGTAACCTAAACCTGTGGTAAGCCATCAACAAACCATTTCACTTTATTCATGATCCTCTTTTGGATCGTGATGCCACCTACTGTCAAAATTTCATCACAAATGGACACCATACGACCATATACAGCCATTTCATGTTTTTGAGGAGTACAGGAACGAATCTAAGGCTGATTTTTGGTGGGCAGATACACATATGTGCCATCTCACCACAATCCAAATTTTGTCTTAATCTGACTTCATATGTCCCTATTATGTCAAAAAGACGAAGCTAGTTTTAGCTCTTTCCAGCTTTTGTAGCAACTGTGTAGCATGGTTCTCCACTTCTCATTTTTTCTATTAAACTTGTAGCCTAAACCTGTAGTAAGCCATCAACAAACCATTTCGCTTTATTCATGATACTCTTTCGGATCATGATGCCACCTACTGAATTGTTGATGCCCAATGCAACTAGGAGCAACTGGAACTTCTACAAGCCAATTGAAACTTGGATGCCAACAATATTCAAGCACAGTCATCTCACGTTGTGTAGGCCAATGGCCTCCATAGGACCTTGGATATCTTGAATTTCAATGTTGTTGAAAGCCCTGTTCAGCAGGCAGTCAACAATTTCCAACACAACCCTTGGCAATTTGCAGACCATTTTTCCCACATCTACTCACCTAAATCAGTCCAGTCCTCAACCTACCTACCCATGGCAATGGTTTTGAGTCTTGACTCTTGACTACTCAAAAGCTGATGTGAAGTCTTTCTCAACCCTCTACTACAAGGTCCTAGCAAATAAAACAACTCCATTAACAACAATTGATCATGTAGCCATGTCTGTCTCTTCCTATTCCAAGCATGCCCAACCCTAGTAACAAGAACAACACCTATGCACCCACATCAAGGCCAAGCTTGTTCCCACTTAGAAGTTCAAGATGTCAATGCATGCCCTCCATGACACGAAGCCTTCAATTGGGTAAGTTTCACTCTCTTCGAGCTTGTTGACACAATTCATTACTCCAATGATCCGGATTGTTTTGAGAACGATATGAAGACAGAAATATAACAGAGATATTACAAGGAAATACACAAAGATATGGCACGAAACACAGTAATACAATGAAACTCAGATTCTATTAATCACTGTCTGAAAATACAAAAGACTGTAAAATGCAAAAGCACACAAGCTAGCTAGAATGGTGGTAGCTTATCTCTGAGAAGAGATGTGTCAGCTACGCTCATTCGCAAGAAGCCCATTACAATGAGGCTCCAAAGGCCTTTTTAACATAAAGCATAATTGAGAAAAACCTAAACATCCAAAGCCCTAACCCCGGGAGATGAAACGCCAAAAGGTATGTGGGCCCCAATGGGGGTAATCGATACATCAACTTTCCGAGGGTGTAACTTTTGCACATAATCTTCGTTTGGGACGCTCAATACCTCATCAGAAAGGTCTAGTTGAGGAGTACACATTCCATTCGACCCAAACTATGCCTGCGGTTATTGTCTGGGCAATATTGTGCCCAGAAAACGTTGTTTAAGGCCTCAAAATGGCCCCGGAAGTTCAAGACCCGAAAAAAGTGTAGAAAAACTGCCAAAATGGAAAATTGTGCTTCGAGCCAGTGGAATAGGTGGGTGGCCACCAATGTCCACCTGGATCATTCCTCCCCCCTTAGGAAGCAATGGTCTCCATTGCATCAAGTTCCTCCATCAGATGGGGAAACTTCTGTTGAATCTGACTCGTGGTGAGCCACTTGCCCTGATGAAGAAATTGCCCTACTTTGACGACCCGATAGAGTCAAATGGTCCAATGTTACAAGAACCGAACCGGAACCGGCAAAACCGGCCGGTCCAACCGGTTCTGAGCCCCAACTGGTCCGATTTGACTCATCAAACCGCTTTTGACCGGTTCCTTCAAGGAACCAACCGGTTATGTACGGAACCGGGTTTTTTTGCCTGAACTGGCTGGTTCCGTACGAAACCGGTTTTTTTTGCCGAAGATGCCCGCGGCTGGAAAAGGTTAAGGATAAATTATTTTTTTTTTTAATTTAGGGTTAGGGGCATGCATGGGAAGCTTCTAGAATTGTCTAGAGCTCCCCACTTATGAGAAACTTTGCAAATTTGTGTATAATGGTTTGGATTCACATGGATGCACATGAATATGTATTTGTTTTTCAAAATTTGAATATTTTATGTATTTTTAGTGACCGGTTTTTTCTCGGTTCTAGTTCGATTCCGGTTTTTGGGGTCGATCGGTTCGGTTCTGGTAACATTGGTTGGCAGGTGTCCTTCGTCTTGGTGTCCATGATCCAATCAACTGTCACTTGTTTGATGCAGTCAGGATTGAGTTTTGTAGGAGCCAACTGCTCGACCACATCCGAAGTGTCCAGGAGAGGTGGAAAATATGGTCGAATCAGTTACACATTAAATACCGAGTGCAAACCAAGAAAAGGAGGAATACTTAATTCAAAAGCATTCTCACCCACCACCTTAGTGATGGTGTAAGGCTCGTATCAGAGTGGGCGTAGCTTCCAATGGGGTCCTGTGAGGCATTCTTTCTGCAAGTGCAACCACACTTTATCTCCCACCTAAAACTTGTGTGGTACTCAATGTTGATCATGGTGTTGCTTGTACTTGGCATTGGCTTTCTGCACAATATCATGAACTTGTTGTTGGATGTGTTGGATGTGCTCAACAAATTTGGCTGCCCGATCAGCCTCGGTCTAAGCATGGGAGGACTCTTCCTGTGCAGTTGTAATGGGCAGAGCTACGTCAATGGGGGCCAATGGTTGGAACCCCAAGCACACCTGAAAAGGGTTGTGTCCAATAAAGTTGTGGAGGGATTTGTTGTAGCTATGTTGAACATAAGGAAGGCTTTCATCCCGTGTGCGTGGATGTTTGGAATTGTACATCCTCAGGATATGGACAATCATCATGTTGACTACCTCTGTTTGTCCATCAGTTTGTGGGTGGAAGGCAGTCGACTTGGTTAGCTTGGTGTCCATCATCGACCATAGGCTGGACCAAAAAGTGCTCAGGAACCTATTGTCTTGATCGGAGATAATAGTGTGTGGAAGCCCAAAATGAACCCAAACATGTGTAAAGAAGATCTTGGCAGTGGCCTCGACTATGATGCTCTTCTTGTAGGGTGCCAAAACCTGCATCTTAGAGAATCGGTCAACAACCACGAAGACACGGTCATTCCCATGCTTGGTTGAAGGCAGACCAAACATGTAGTCCATGGAGATGGACTCCCAAGGCCTATGCGAAGTAGGCAAAGGGGTGTATAGCCCTTGCTTCTTGATGGCAGGCTTGGCAATGATACAGGCAGTGCAGGATCTGATGTACTTGCGAACATCTTGTCGAAGCTTCGACCAATAAAAATGTTTTTGCAGTATTGCCATTGTTTTCTCTCCACCAAAATGTCATGTTGCCCGACTGTAATGAGCTTCCTAGATCAGCTTTGCACGCTCGCTTGAAGGAACACAGAGATGACTCAGATGGCATAGCAATCCATCCTAGAGATGAAAGTCTGGAACTGTTTTTCCTACGCTCAATGTCTAATAGATAGTAGCAAAGTCAAAGTCATTATTGTATAATTATGTCCATTCGGATGTCTCATGTCCACAAGAGTTGAGAACGATGGTTAGTGTTGCCATCGGGGGTCGACTAAGGCAATCTGTGACATGGTTGGTGCTACCCTTCTTGTACTTGATATTCAAGTGGAATTGTTGCAGGTACGTGGACCACTTCTGAAGGCAATCATTCTGTAACGTTCCTTGTGTCTACATGAATTGCAGAGGCCTGTGATCAGTGTGGATGATCGTTTCCTTCCCCTGAATGTAATGCTTCCACTGTCGACATGCCTACACAATGGAGTACATCTCTTTCTCGTAGGTGGGGTATATGTGAACAGTATCAGATAGAGTTTCATTGCAATAGGCTATCGGATGCCCATGTTGAGTGAGGATTGCACCGATAGCATAATCTGAAGCATCTGTCTTAATCTCAAATGGATGTTGCAGGTTTGGCAGAATAAGGACTAGTGTTGAGCAGAGGCGGGATTTTAAATCCTTGAATGTTTTCTGTTGGGGCGCAGACCACACAAACTTGGCCTTCACTCCACCCTTGGTCACCTGGCTTAGGGCCCAAGCAATATGAGAGAACCCCAACACAAACCGGCAGTAGAAGTTGGTAAGGCCCAAGAAGCTACGGAGCTCGGTCATTGTCTTCGGGGCCGGTCAATCACGGATGACTTGGATCTTGGCTGGATCCACATGTACACCCTGCTCATCCACGATGTATCCCAAATATTGTATTCTCTGCATGTCGAAGGAACATTTCTCCAAATTGGCATATAACTTGTGTCATCACAAGGTGCCCAAGACCTGCTGAATATGCTCCAAATGTTCCTCCCAATTTTTGTTGAAGATGAGGATGTCATCCAAATATACAACCACAAAGGAGTTTGTGAATGGCCATAATATATCATCCATCATCCGCATGAATGTGGTCAGGGCATTAGTCAAGCCGAAAGGCATGACCAACCACTCAAAGAGACCTTCTTTAGACTTGAAGGTCATCTTCCACACATCAGTTTGCTCAATCGACACCTGGTGGTAGCCCAACTTCAAATCAATCTTACTGAAAAACTTGGCTCCCTTGAGTTGATCGAGAAGATCATCAATTTCGGGAATTGGGTATCGGTTCTTGACTGTGATCTTCTTCAGGGCTCTGTAATCAATATAAAGTCGCCATGTCCCGTCCTTCTTCTGTACCAGAACAATTGGGCTCCCGCAAAGTGAGGAGCTTGGTCTGATGTGGCCCTTCAAAATTAGCTCTTGGATCTGGCATTTGATTTCCTCATTCTCCATAAGAGAATGCCTGTACATAGGGTTGTTAGGCATAGGAGTACTAGGTGTCAGATCAATTGAGTGCTTTACCTGACAATGCACAGGCACCGCAGTAGGCGAGGTGAATATGTCTTTGTATTCCTCTACGATCTTGTCCACCTGTCGCTATTGTGCAAATAGACCCCGTACAGAGGTTTCAACGGTTGTAGTGACCTTTTGTTCCCCTTCCGATCGAACCATAAAGAGGACAAACCTCCCAGTCTGAGAGACCACCTTTCTGCACTACTTCGTGGAGATCAAAGAGACTGCAACCTTTGAGACTGCCTCCCATACCCTATAGAGTTGATCTCCCAAAGCAATAATGACACTACAGGGCCTAGATTCATAAACAACATGACGCTTCCACATATATGGTTGTCTTAACAAAACATCACAAACTTCAAGGGGGGCAACATCACACAATACCTCGTCTTTGAAGGGTTTGATGTCGTAGTGCAGGCGACATTGCTGACTGACGCAGATTTCCTGCCCTTGGCTAAACCAACCGATGGTGCATGGATGAGGATGCGGTATCATTGTCAAGTTCAACCTCTTGACAACCTCTGCTGAGATCGAGTTCTTCTGGCTACCGGTGTCAACAACGAAATAGAGTGGAGTCCCCTTCACCCACATCTGTGAGTGGAAAAGGCGCTCCCCTTCTTCAGGATCCTTCGGTTCCTCTGGTTGGACTTTTGTGGTAGCAATGGTGACACTACGTTCTACGTCAATGATTCGCTTTCCCTTTTTCTAGTTCTGAATAAGAGTCTGAGTCAGCATCTGACCTCGGGGCCTTCATCTCAGCCAGCATTGATTGTTTGGAGCGACATTCATCAGTATTGTGCCAAGGGCTTTTGTGGAACTCGCACCACTTTCCAGTGTCCTTCTTCGACTTCATATTACCCTTCTTTGTTGGTGGCTTGGGCTGGTTATCCTGGGGCTGGCCATCCTTGCTCTGTCCTTTGGCCTTGGAGTTAGGGCCATCCTCACCATACTTTGACTATTGCGGATTTGCAGACCCGATGTGATGTCCCGTTCCCAAGAGTAGGCCAGCAGGGAGTGACTTAGTAGTCTATGTGTTCCCGTAGACTATAGTTAGGCACAAACAGGGAACAAGATGGAGAAATAAGGGTGTATTGATGGCTAAACGATGAATTAAGCCAAAAAACTTAGGGAAAGTCACTTAATCCTAAGTCAACGAAGAATTAGAATGAAAAGGTGCTAAAGGGGGACTTAATTAATTAATTATTCACCTTAGGAGGAAAAGCGCCTAGCTTAAGTGAGGTCAATGGTGAATTAGATTGGGAATGGTATAAAGGGAGGAATTTGACCTAATTCCTCATTATGCATTGTTATGATTTGATGTTGAGAGTTCCCAGAGGAGGATGAGAGTCGACTTTACTGTTTTGTGGATTTCTGGAGGAAACCACCACCATTGATCGGTTTCGGTGTTGAGAGACACACCCTAGAATCGGAGATACCATCCAGGTACACTGTGCTATTCAGGAGTATCTAGTTGCAGTGTGCGCAGCTCAGCTAGTGAGGGCACAAGTCAAATTGAAAGTTTGTGGAGTTGCACGAGGTCCGAGCTCAGATTGCATTTTCCTTCCGACCCAGTTGAGATCCAGTCAAGGCACTTAGATTGAGCCACTTTCCATCAAATTCTGACGATGGAATCTTGCAGGGCGCATCATCCAACCATTTAGGGCGTAGCTCTTTCGGCAGGACATTTGAGATTGCAGACGGAGCATTAGAGCAGATCTGGGGAAACCCTCCCGACCCAGTTCCGCATTTGGCGAGACGATCGTTTTAAGTCCTATAGCAGTTGATTCCGTTGGTGGAATCATTTGGGGCGCATCCAATGTCCCAGGAGGTGTGCAAATCCCCCAGGGGTTGAGATCCAGTGCCTCAGAGACCAGATCTGACATCCAGCACTCATCCATTTCAATTTAGAGGCACGGGGGCTTCTATTGGGACAGTTTCCAGCTCATTCTGACAAGTCTAACCTTCCGGACGAGTTTTCCAGCTTGTAGTTGTTATCGTACTCCTCCGGAATCGCCTATTTTGCCGATCTATCCATGCATGCATCAAATCTGCCTTCATCTTCTGATCACGAGTATTTTTATGCTATTTGCTTGTATTTCAGTGACGATCCATGAGATCTAACTGACGACTATACTCTATATTTCCAGTATGTTATTGTATTTCCATGCTTGAGTCACATAATACATATTATTGGGCAGTTGATGTTCTTTATTTCTGCATGCATCTTCTATATACTGTTTAAACCATAAATATACAACATGCACATGCAATAACCATAAACATCTCAAACACACAGCTGAAACGCATCCAGAAACCACCAGAGTATCAAATCTGAAGATAAAACGCATCAGAAACCCCCAGTGTATTAGATTTGCGAGACAGAACATTAGATCAATAGCAAATATCTTGATCAGCGGGATCAAGGATATTTCGGTGGTATTAGAGCTTTAGTCCTGCCAGCCTGTGACTAAAGACAATGAGTACAACAGAAGAACCAGATGGTCGTGAGCACGTAGGTGACGAATATGTCACTTACAACAGGCACAAGGAAAGAAGGCCTAGACCTAACTTTCCTCCTTTCCCTCCCAGTTCAGAGGAAGAGGAAGAGGCACACAGAGAAGCAGAGAGAAGAGCAGAGTGCGAGGTCGAGCACGAAGCAGAGAGGATACTAGGTGACAGATATGAGCGACCAAAGGGCAGTGGTAAGGCCCCCATGGAACCAGAGGCAGCCTTCATGCAGGTTATCAATGATATGTTAGCTAGTCAGCGGACCATATCATAGTCCTTGGATTAGGTGGCTGATAGATTGGCTATGGTGGATATTTCGGGCACCCAAGCCCCACATGCAGTATAGGGGAACTCAGGGGTAGGTAGTAGACCCCAGTCACCCACTCGCACATATACTTCTGCGAGTAGGATTCCCCGACAGTAGTTTCCCAATTTCCAGAGGGCACCCCCGGCAGCAGCACAGATGTCGATAGCACAGAGACCACCGACTCATGCAGAGGGCATTGCAAAGTATCAAAGGGAGTATGCAGCATTGGGCCATGACTTCCATCAGGATATGACCTTAGTCGAGTATTGTGGACTCAGACTCAGGAACTGCCACAGAGGGGAGGGAAAATGTCGCAGTAGCAGCAGGGGCATAACATTGATTTCATCCGAAAAGTTGGTAAACTCACCATACCTTCTTTTGACGGATCGTCCAAATGCACCGCTAGAGCTTGGGTATAGAAGCTAGACACCTACTACAAGCTCAACCAAATGACTGAATCAGAAGCCATCAGTTTCGCTACCTTACACTTGGAGAGTGAGGCACACAAGTGGTGGTATCATGGATTGGTGACACTGGGCCACAGTCGCATCACCGCCTACAGAGAGTTCACAGAGAGACTTATGGATAGATTTGACAGGAGGGATCCAGAGATCCATTTCAGAGATCTAGCCCAGTTGAGACAAGCTGGCACAACAGAGACATTCATCTCAGAGTTTTAGAGGGTAGCAGTGGCAGTGACAGATATATCCGAGCCTCAGCTGATCATGTTATTTACAGAAGGGCTCACAGAACCCTTGAGAGGATGGGTGAAGGCATACCGGCCTCACACCTTGCAGGATGCCATCCGATGCACTAGAGATTTGGCGGACTCCATGCCAAAATCTAAACCCTTTACCAAACCCTTTGTACCATAGAGAGACAAGGATCAGAAGAATCCACAAAGGGAATGGAAGAATCCACAAAGGGAATAGAAGGGCAAGCCCAAGTTGGATGATGATACGAGACGGGAGTTGATGAGGAAGAAGCTTTGCTTCTCTTGCAAAGATCCTTGTTTCCCAGGGCATAGATGCATGGGAAAGGGACAGATCCACTACATTGAAGTGGAATCAGGCAGTGAGGAGGAGGATGAGGATATTGAGGCACCGACGGACAGTGATTCAGAGACTAAGACCACTCATGAGCCAGACCAGCAGCTGAAGAAACCTCAGATACCGACAAGGGCACAGCCCAAAGAGGAGGCAAAACCTCATACACAGGTGAAAGGGGGAACTATAGCCACCCTTTCAGGAGTACCCAGGTACAACACTCTTAGGCTCAAGGGCCTTGTACAGGGACAACGCATGGCAGCTTTAGTTGATGGTGGGGCCACCCACAACTTCATAAATGTGTCCTTAGTAGCCAGGAGGGGGCTACGCACGTGAGAGTTTGAGGGATTCCATGTGGCAGTGGCTGATCGATACACGATGACATGTTTGGACATGATCCCCGACCTAGAGGTCAAACTAGGCAACTACACCTTGACAAACACCTTCTATGTAGTCGACCTATCAGATATTGATGTCATGTTAGGGGTACAGTGGCTATATTCATTGGGGGAGATTGGGTTCAACTATCAGACGTTGACCATGAGCTTCAGAAATGCCAGTGGATCGAGAGTTGTGCTGAGAGGCATGTCTACAGGAGCACCTCGAGTAGTATCGGCAAAGAGGATGGAGCGGATCTTTCGTCACGGTGATGTGGCTTAGGCAGCAGAGTGTTTGATCACCATGCGGAAGGATTCTGAGGGTAGGGAGCATTACCATCCACAGATCAAAGAGCTTCTGGGTCAGTATGAGCCAGTATTTGGGCCGATACCACCAAGGAGACCGCCCGACAGGGGTTTTGAGCACATGATTGAGTTAGAGGCGGGGGCTACACCAGTGATTACAACACCTTATAGGCACCCCAAGAAATTCAAGGACGAGATTGAGAAAGCAATCAAAGAATTGCTCGCTATGGGGCATGTTATCGCACAATTTGTAGCTAGGTCAAAATGGCTAGAAGATAGAGGCCAAACTAGCGCAATAGGAACCTACCCCACCCAATGTCACCACAATGGGGAGGTTCTTTCTATTCAGGGAGGTTAGGCCCAGGGGAGACGTCCCCGGTAACCTGGGGTTTTGAAGAGGCCAAGGTATAAAGGTCAAAGTAAAAGTCCCTCCTCACAGGTTACCACCAAGATCACATAGTCCGACTAAACAGCCAATAATGAAGTGTAGCCCCAAATGAGAACAGCTGCCCGTAACAAAGCAACAGCAAAACAATACATGCAGGCTATGATTCAATGGGTTAGTACTTCATATAATTATCTAATATCAATAATTAGCAATTATGACAATAGATATCGATGAAATCAATGTTTATCAATAATAGCAATGGAACAATATCAATTCATCAATAAATATCAAGATGATGTAGCAAACAATGTATCCAATCAATCCCTTACTTAATAAATGCTTTAACACACCATCTAATTGCTTACCAACAGAAAATGCTGAGTCAAGATGGAATAACCAAGGATGACGTCAGCCTTATTAGGGTTAGTAGTTAGTTAGGGTTTCAATTTATAAGAGTTTGAGAGTTGTTTCAATCACTTTCACTTCAACGTTGGAGGCTAAAGATCAGTGCCTAGGGTTATGGAGTCAAAAGGTGAAGGACGCAAAAGTTGAAGGGGATGAGATTTAAAGGACAAGAGGGAAAGGTTACAAGGTGCTGCAATGGCAGGGCCTTGAAGACAGAACCCTAGGGGAGAGAGGCTCACTACGGTGTTGCTTAAGCAAGGCCTCATGCTCTCTCCTCCTTCCCGGCAAACGGCTAGCTCAAAGACAAGTAAAATCAAGACAAGAGAGTTTAAAGAGGGAGAGTGTTGCAAAGGCAAGGCTCTTTCATCAAACCCTAAAAGAAAAACGGCCCTAGGTGTAGATAACCTAAGCCTGGGACGTCCTCTTTCTCTTGAAATTTAAAAGTACGGCTAGCTTAAGGGAGGAAGATAGAAAGAGTGTAGCAATGGCTTGGCTCTCTTCTTCTTCTTCAATGGCTTAAAAGGTTTTTCTATCAGGGGACATGAGACAACGACCTACTTGTGTGTTTGTCCCCTAGGGTTTTGATTCAGCAATGTATATATATAAATAGAATGCAAGAAATTAAACTACAACCATTCAATCAAGAAGTTTTGCAGAAAAATACTCACAAATCATCAAGAAAATAGCATGCAAACCCTAGTTGTAAACCTTCCTTCAAGAAAAACACCATAAATTGCCAAAAAACTCCTCTCCAAACAAGTGCGCGTTCCTCAAAATAGCCAATAACCCTAATAGGGTGCAAAAATCAGACCTCGCTAGGAGAGTGAGTGATGTGTTATGTCAAAATGAGGATAAAACTCCTCAATATATACTGTATCATGACCTTTAATTAATTTTAGGTCATAAAAATTAGCCGACAAGGCTTTAAACCAAAATCATACTGTTTTTACATTAAATGTTCTTTTAAAACCCTAAATGAGCAAAAGGTGAGACGTCAAGCCCTCTTGAAGGAGACGTTAGGCCTTTTTGGGGCCAGTGCAGCATCCAGAAGCCAAACGTTAGCCCTCCTTGGGCTCTTCCAAACTGCCACGCGTGCCAACAACCCTGTCCATCTACCATACGCTCATGATGACGTCACAAGCCTCCTAGTGACGTCCTGGGTCATCTGGGGCCAACGTTCCACTGCAAGTGGGTCAATCCCCCTAGGTCTGGATCAGCCAAAGTGCCCTTGATGGAACGTCCTCTTCTTCTCCGGTGCAAGACCTCAGTCAAACACTGTCCTGTCTCTGCCCCTGATGGGGTCTCAGCAACCATCTGATGGGCTCTTCAGCCCCATGGAGGTCCGAACTAATCATCTCCCCATGTGTACCGATCCACGTGGTACCTGTCCGTCGGGCATGGTCCTGCACATCAAAAACTACGCCCTCCATGGGCTCATTAGTCACAGGGATCATAGCAATGTCAATCACATTTCATCATTAATATTATCAAACATATGCATAAAAACCCCGATATATCATTCAATAGCTCAAAGATATTACAAAGACCTACAATACAAGGCTGAAGAAAAGGACAAGACACCCTATTGGGCTAGTATCCATAAGGAAAGGAAACTCTCCAAGGGGTATCATCCAAGCCATGTAAAACGAGGTGGTGTGGGTAAGGGATGTCCAGACATACGGGTAGAGTGAGAGCTAGGGATGCATGATATTAGCTGTGGATGCCTTTCTAGAAGGCGAGTTGTACCCATCATGGATGCAATTTTTTTCAAACCCCTTTTTGCCTTTATTCTTTTCTTTTCTTTATTTGCTTTTTCTTTTTATTTCAAGGACTAACTAGAGGACACTGCCTTGGCGTGGTGACCAAAGCTGACAGTGTTACCCACAAGCACTTTCACAGAGATGATAAGGCTGGCTCGTGATGAGACCCCCTTTCCCTTGGCCATGCAACCAAAGGTCACTGCCCTAGCATGGTAACCAGATAGTGGCAATGTCATGTTGTTAGGTACCCATGAACATAATAGGCTGGCTCGTGATGAGACACCCTATCCTCTTGGCTAGGTCTTGTTTTGTTATTTTTCTTCGGGTCCCTCTTGTTTCTTGCTGAGAGGCTTTTTATTGCCTTCTCGGGGATCCCTAGGCGAGGCATCTCGAGGTTTCATTTTGATGGCTCTTATCTTTTACCAGCTGCTTTTACCTTCTGGGCCTTTAGCCCCTTCTTCCCACGAGATAAGGTGCAACTCTACAAACAGATCATCCTAATGCCCGGACTAGGGGAATGGGACAGATGAGTGGGAGATAAGATGAAAAAGTGATGATATGATGGGAGCGGACGATGGCTCTTCAGAAATCCCCCCGATGGCAAACCAAAACCTATGGGTACAGGCTTGCTAGGATACCCTTTCAATCCCCCCAACAATGGTCAAGTGGGTTAATGTAAGATCCAAGCAGTCGTTAGAGATAAAAGGAGTAAGATGCATATATCTAAAGGTTATAATGATCAAAAGTGACACATACCATGATACCTGGACCAATTACCTCATGGAGCAAGAGCCTTCTCCGATACAAGACCAGGTCGATGGTGATGGATGTTGCTGCTGCTGACAAGATGAATCTGATGAAAGAAGAGAAGGATGGGCCCTCCAGGGCCATGCTCAGGTCAATCCTGCTCTCGATATTCCATGTCTAGGACATGTGGGCCTCGAGACATGATCTCCTAGTTATCCCTAGAAATCGGGGATAACAGGGCACATCAGGCCCAGCATGACTCCTTTTGCATCTTTAGTTGTTCTAGTACTGAAGAAGGATGGCACGTTACGGATGTGCATCGATTATAGAGCGCTCAACAAGAAAACGATCAAGAATCGATACCCCATTCCACGCATAGATGAGTTGATGGATGAGTTACATGGGGCAATCTTCTTCACTAAGATTGATCTATGCTTAGGATACAATCAGATCAACATCAGGGAGCATGACATTGAGAAGACAACGTTCCGATACCATTTCGGACACTTTGAGTTCTTGGTCATCCCGTTTGGATTGACCAACGCACCAGCCACTTTCCAGTCTTGCATGAATCACATCTTTAGAGGACAGTTGAGAAAGTACCTCCTGGTATTCTTCGACGATATATTGATCTACAGCAAGACATGGGATGAACATCTAGCACATTTGGAGGAGGTCTTGGATATTATGCAGGGACAGTCATTATATGCCAAGGAATCTAAATGTGAATTTGGCATGAGAAAACTACTGTACTTGGGGCATATCATCAGTGGGCAGGGAGTACAGGTTCAATAGGAAAAGATCAGGGCCATTTTGGATTGGCCAATGCCCAAGAACCTCACGGAGCTGAGAGGATTCTTTGGGTTATGCAATTACTACAAGCGATTCGTCAAGGGTTTTTCACAGTTGGGAGCACCACTCACAGACTTGACCAAGAAGGGTGCTTTTCATTGGACAGAGGAGTCACAGCAGACATTCGACAAAATGAAGGAGGTTATGAGCACATGCCCTGTTCTAGCCCTTCCAGACTTCTCGCAGCCGTTTGTCTTAGAGTGCGACGCATCAAGGTTGGGGATTGGAGCAGTTTTGATGCAGGGGGGCCACCCCATTGTGTTTGAGAGCAGGAAGCTCAACGAGTCGAAGAGACTCTATCCGATTTACAATAAGGAAATGCTAGCGATCATGCATGCTTTAACCAAATTCAGGCAGTATCTAGTAGGCAGCAGATTTGTAGTAAAGACTGATCATAACAGTCTCAAGTATTTCCTAGATCAGAAAGAGCTCAGCGAGAGACAGCAAAAGTGGGTCTCAAAGATCCAAGCCTTTGACTTTGACATTGAGTATATCAAGGGAAAAATGAATATCGTAGCAGATGCCTTGTCCAGGAGGCCAGCAGGATGTTCGATGATGGACATTTGAATTTTGTACAGATTGGAAAGCTCATTTGTTGGTGGAGTACTCCAAAAACAAATTTGCTTGTGAGGTGATGGATGGACAGGTGGTCGATGAGAGATACCGAGTTCGTGGTGACATCATATTCTACAAGGACCGGATCTACTTGGTTCCAGAATCTACCCTGAAGGGGAAAATTCTGAAGGTGTGTCATGATTCGCCTACAGCAGGGCATGAGGGGTACTTCAAAACATATAGGCACATCAGGGAGAGATTCTCGTGGAAGGGTCTCAAGGATGATGTGTTGAAGCATATCCAGGAGTGCACGACTTGTTAGCAGAACAAGTCTGAGCAGACACACCCCACAGGACTGCTACAGCCTCTACCCATTCTAGAGCAAAAATGGGAGAGCATTTCTATGGATTTCATTACAGGACTTCCTCAAGTGCAAGGGAAGGACTGTATATTTGTGGTGGTCGACAGATGGACCAAATTTGCACATTTCTTTGCCATACCCACAGACTACAAGGCCATACAGGTAGTCGAGTTGTTTTTCAGGGAGGTATTCCGGTTGCATGGTTTACCTAAGCAGATAGTCAGTGATAGAGATGGGCGCTTCATCAACGCGTTTTGGCAATAGCTGTTCAGGTTGACAGGCACAGAGCTAGCTACGAATACCAGCTACCACCCACAGACAGATGAACAGACAGAGATCGTCAACAAATGGGTGGAGGGGTATCTGAGGAACTATGTGGGGGGGCAGCAACGCACATGGGTGAGATGGTTACACATGGGTGAGTATTGTTACAACACAACTTACCATATGTCCATCAGGATGTCACCGTTCAAGGCATTGTACTGATACGATGCACCCTCCTTTGTGGAGACTGTGTTTGGGGACAGCAGGGTCCCGGGGGCCAAAGAT
Source organism: Picea mariana (assembly GCA_032191745.1). Classification (NCBI taxonomy): domain Eukaryota; kingdom Viridiplantae; phylum Streptophyta; class Pinopsida; order Pinales; family Pinaceae; genus Picea; species Picea mariana. The sequence continues at coordinate 29,534 of JASDQU010375145.1, read as the reverse complement.
TGGGTGGAGGAGAGTCAGAGGATTCTGTGGTCAGTGAGGGAGAACTTGCAGACGGCTCAGAATCAACAGAAGATATATGCAAACCGACACAGAGTCGAGCGCAGTTTTGAGGTAGGGGATTTGATTTTTCTGCGATTACAGCCATATAGACAGTCCTCCTTGAAGAGGAGCAGAGCAGAGAAGCTGAAGCCGAAGTTTTATGGGCCATACAGAGTCATCAGGAGGATAGGCGAGGTGGCATACAAGCTATATCTACCGAAGGGTAGCAAGATTCATAACATCTTTCACGTCTCTTGCCTTAAGAAGGCCGTGGGACAACAGATTAGTATTTCAGAAAAGTTGCCACCCTTGGATGAGGAGGGCTAGTTGGAGCTAGTGCCGGAGGAGGTACTAGAGCAGAGAGAGCGCAGGTTGAGGAGCAGGGTCATCAGGGAGTGCTTGGTTAGATGGAGGGGTTTTCCAGTGGAGGATGCCACAGGGAGGGAGAGCATATTTTGCAGCACCCAGGATTGATGTTGCTTGAAGACAAGCAATCTCAGGAAGGGAGGATAGTGATGTCCCGTTGCCAAGAATAGGCCAGCAGGGAGTGGCTTAGTAGTCTATGTGTTCCCGTAGACTATAGTCAGGCACAAACAAGGAACAAGATGGAGAAATAAGGGTATATTGATGGCTAAACGATGAATTAAGCCAAAAAACTTAGGGAATGTCACTTAAGCCTAAGTCAACGAAGAATTAGAATGAAAAGGTGCTAAAGGGGGACTTAATTAATTAATTATTCACCTTAGGAGGAAAAGCGCCTAGCTTAAGTGAAGTCAATGGTGAATTAGATTGGGAATGGTATAAAGGGAGGAATTTGACCTAATTCCTCATTATGCATTGTTATGATTTGATGTTGAGAGTTCTCAGAGGAGGAAGAGAGTCGACTTTACTGTTTTGTGGATTTCTGGAGGAAACCACCACCATTGATCGGTTTCGGTATTGAGAGACACACCATAGCCCATCGGAGATACCATCCAGGTATTTCACCGTGCTATTCAGGAGTATCTAGTTGCAGTGTGCATAGCTTAGCCAGTGAGGGCGCAAGTCAGATTGAGGGTTTGTGGAGCTGCACGAGGTCCGAGCTCAGATTGCATTTTCCTTCAGACCTAGTTGAGATCCAGTCAGGGCGCTTAGATTGAGCCACTTTCTATCAAATTCTGACGGTGGAATCTTGCAGGGCGCATCATCCAGCCATTTAGGGTGCAGCTCTTCCGGCAGGACATTTGATGTTGCAGACGGAGCATCAGAGCAGATCTGGGGAAACCCTCCCGACCCAGTTCCGCATTTGGCAAGACGATTGTTTTGAGTCCTATAGCAGTTGATTCCGTTGGTGGAATCATTTGGGGTGCATCCAGTGTCCCAAGAGGTGCGCAAACCCCCCAAGGGTCGAGATCCAGTGCCTCAGAGACCAAATCTGACATCCGGCACTCATCCATTTCAGTCTAGAGGCCAGGGCGTTTCTATTGGGACAGTTTCCAACTCATTCTGACGGGTCTAACCTTACGAACAAGTTTTCTAGCTTGTAGCGGTTATCGTACTTCTCGGAATCGCCTATTTTGTCGATCTATCCATGCATGCATCAGATCTGCCTTCATCTTCTGATCACGGGTATTTATGTGCTATTTGCTTGTATTCCAGTGACAATCCATGAGATCTAACTGACGACTATACTTTATATTTCCAATATGTTATTGTATTTCCATGCTTGAGTCGCATAATACGTATTATTGGGCAGTTGATGTTCTTTATTTCCGCATGCATCCTCTATATACTGTTTAAACCATAAATATTCAACATGCACATGCAATAACCATAAACATCTCAAACACACAACTGAAATGCATCCAGAAACCCCCAAAGTATCAGATTTGAAGATAAAACGCATCCAGAAACCCCCAGTGTATCAGATTTGCGAGACAAAACATTACATCAGTAGCAAATATCTTGATCAGCGGGATCAGGGATATTTCACCCGAACTCCTACTTGTTCTGTTGCTTAAATTTCTACCCCATTTTGACAACATATCGATAAGTGGCTCCCATGACGAGATGTCCAGAAACTCCATTTTAGTTTGGATGTACCTGTGTAGAGCCCCACAGTATTTTAAGACCAGATGTCGCTCAGAGTCTTTGATACCCAGCTTGGTGCACAAGGTATGGAAGGTATTTGTGAACTCCGGCACCGTTTGGCCCCTCTCTTGACGCAATGTGGTCCATCTCGTGTATTGGTCATCATAATTTCCAACAGGGTAATATTGTTCCTTGAGGGCATCAACCGGCATCAACAAAAGCCGCCCAAGTGGGTCCTGGCCCAAAAATTGCAGACTCTTCCTCGGCATGTTGCTCACAGTAAGTCTCCCACCAATCTCTAACATGGGGAAGGGCCTTAAGGAGCGTGAAGGTGATTTTTTCACTATTGGAAAAATTTTGGACAGAGAAATAACCCTCTAGCAAACTTAACCATTTTCCAAAGCATCGGCGTATATCTGGCCTTCAAATAAAGGAATATCAAAGTTAATTTGTACCTTGAAGGGCATAGCACCTCTGAAGTGACTGTTAGTTGAAGGTGCTTCCGTTGTTGTCGATAGCCACCGAAGGATCTGGGCAAAATTATCCATCATCTCGTTCCTATGCCACGCAAAGGCTTCCTCGAGCAATAGTTTGAAAGGATCTCCTGCCCCATCGTCCTTCTTTTCTTCTGCCATGGGAGGTTGCTTGGGCGTGCGAGAGCAATTGTCTTCAACAAAAACAAGCTTGAGACCCAACTCTTTATACCCTGACCTCGTGGGGGACATGCACTAAAACGACAAGGAGCAAACTGCTTTGATAACATTGATCCAAATTATTTTGAGAACGATATGAAGGCAGAAATATAACAAAGATATACAAGGAAATACACAAAGATATGGCACAGAACATAGTAATACAGTGAAACTCAGATTCTATTAATGACTATCTGAAAATAAAAAAGACTGTAAAATGCAAAAGCACACAAGCTAGCTAGAATGGTGGTAGCTTATCTCTGAGAAGAGATGTGTCGGCTACGCTCATTCGCAAGAAGCCCATTACAATGAGGCTCCAAAGGCCCTTTTAACATAAAGCATAATTGAGGAAACCCTAAACATCCAAAACCCAGAGCCCAGGAGATGAAACACCAAAAGGTTTGTGGGCCTCGATGGAGGTAGTTGATACGTCAACTTTCCGAGGGCGTAACTTTTGCATATGATCTCCGTTTGGGGCACTCGATACCTTGTCGAAAAGGTCTAGCTAAGGAGTACACATTCTGTTCGGTCGAGACAATGCTTGCGGTTATCGTCTAGGTGCTGCCATGCCCAGAAAACATTGTTTAAGGCCTCAAAATGGCCCCAGAAGTTCAAGACCCAAAAAAGTGTAGAAAAACTGCCAAAATGGAAAATTGTGCTTCGAGCCAGTGGAATAGGTGGGTGGCCACCAATGTCCACATGGATCATCCAATTACCTGGAGTGGCTCTTAAATTTATAGCAGCTGCAAGAGCCATTCTCCGAAAGGATGGCAAAGACCCTAGCCGAGATCTAGGGCCCCCAGTGCACTCCTGGGGTACTTGGTCTAGGACCAAACAGTCAGTGCCATGGCAAAAGACCCTTGTTAGGGCCCCCAGTATATGACTGGGGTTCTTGGTCTAGGACCAAGCAGTAAAGACCCCTGAGAGGGCCCCCAGTATTTGACTGGGGTTCTTGGTCTAGGACCAAGCAGTTAAAGTCCCTAGATATGTCTAGGGCCCCTGGACATGGTCCAAGGTACCCATGCCTGGGGCATGGGTTGATCCTTGGTCTTGCACCTTGGTGGATAAGACCCCATAAATGTTCTGGGGCAACTTGATCCTCGATCAAGTACTTTGTTAGTATATGACCCTCCTTGAAGGTGGGCATGACCACATAAGGGATGTATTCCATATGCAATGACGATAAAGTTAATAAGGTCACCTTGAATATGAATGGACAAGTATTGCCACCAAGCTACCCCTCCTAAACCCTCCTTTACCCTTGCTTGTGTTGGTTTGGGGTTTTGTTGTTTTGTCTTAAGGGTTAAAGAAAAGTTTAAATTAAAATGTTAATTATAACATGTTTAAATTAACTTAATTTAAACATGTTGTTTTTAATAAGTATTTTTAATTTAATTTCTTTTATTTATGCCCTAGCCTAAACTATTTAATTTAATTTCTTTTATTTAATTTTGAAGGTGAGTGGATCCTCTCTCTTTGTTGCGGCCCCTCCTTGCATCTGCTATTGGAGTTTCTCTGAAGTTGTTGCGGCCCTCTTTGTGGTAATTGTTGTTGGGTTTCTTGTGTGGTGGCTCGGCCCCTTTCTCTACTATCCCTCTCGGCTCCCCTTGAGGACTGTTGGGTTGTTGCTACAGCTCCCCTTTGAGGACGGCTGTGTGGTGCGGCTCCTTGTCTGTTGTTGGTGTGGCTGTGTGGTGCGGCCCCTTATCTACAGTTGTGGTGTGGCTATGTGGTGCAGCCCCCTTTGCTACTGTTGTGGTGTGGCTGTTGTGGTGCGGCCCCCTTTACTACTGTTGTGGTGCAGCCTTTGCCTATCCGCTATGGTGTTTTCAGCCTTGTGAATGCGGCCCTCCTTGCATCTGTCCAGACCTGTTCCTTTGAGCCACGGTCTCCCTTAAGCTACTCTTTTGTGTAAGGGTTTTATCCACAGAATTTCTGTGTGAGGGTTTGGGTGATTGAAACTTTTTGCTGTGTGAGGGTTTGACTTTAGAAATGCATATGTAAAGTCCTTGTGACCCTATCTCCTTGGTGGCAAGAAAGTTCATTCATCTCTTGGCAAGAGATCCAACCTATATGGTGGATCTATGAGCTGGACTTTGTCTGAGCATAATTACAAATGGTTTTGCATCTCTAGTGTGTGGCTATGACTTCTTCATAGGTAAGATTTCAAGGCAAGGTAAGTTATCTATTCAGTTTATCATTATCAGATCTGGATTTTGCTTTGAGTTTTTGTTTTGATCTATCTAGATATATGTATCAGCATTGAATGTTATAGGTTATCAGATCTGGACTGTATCTTGAGTTTGGTTCTTACTCCTTGTTTCAGAAGTTGTTATATTGCTCATAATCAGATTGTTTTATTTTGAGTTTAGATCTGTTAAGATTTACACCAGCATTATAGATCAGAACTATTGTTTATTCTAGATCTACTCTTTAACGAAATAACTAAACTATCTTAGATCTGAGCACACATGTTTGTTTTCTC
>JASDQU010375145.1:10531-24148 GCA_032191745.1 Picea mariana | reverse complement strand
TTGATGGACTTCCTGCTGCTTGGGGAGTTTTTCTTGCATCCGTGAATGGAAGAGAATCCCAACCTAATTTTGAAAGGTTGTGGCATGACTGCTTAGAAGAAGAAGGAAGACTAAACAGCAGAAATGACTATCCAATTTTGAAAGATCATGCCCTTGCAGCAAAGACCAAGAAATGGAAGAAGTTCCCGAAATCAAAAGGCAAAGGTAAGAAACCCCAAGGTAAGCTATGTCATCTAAATCCTCATTTATCTAAAGTTAAATGCTTTAACTGCAATAAGCTAGGACATTATGCAAAAGATTGCAGGAGTCCTCCCTCTCAGCAGAAAAGAAGAGGAAGATTTCAAGCCTTAGTTGCCACTGAAGAGGCTAAACCCCAAGAGGAGCCTCAAAGAAGACAAACCAGAGCTGCCACTAAAGAGCAAGAACAACATAAGGAATATTATCTCATCTCAGCTCTTTCCAGCACTATCACCAAGTCAGAGGAGATTTGGCTAATAGACAGCGGTGCTTCCAGACACATGACAGGCTTCAAACAAAACCTCGCAAACTATCAAGACAAGAAATACAAGGCAAAGGTTGAACTAGGTGATGATGGCACCTATGACATAAAAGGTTTTGGCTCTACCTCTTTCCGGTTTCACTCAAGTAATATCTTTCACATTGATGAAATTCTTTATGTACCTGGTCTAAAGAAAAATTTAATCTTTGTTCCAGTTTTAGAAAGTAAAGGTTATTCAGTAGCTTTCTCCAAAAGAAAGGCCCTCTTATGGTCCTCAAATGAAGATTTAAGTACTGCTATAACCATTGGAACTCGTGAGAGTGGACTTTATAAGCTTTCAGGTCAGGTTGTTCAAGCTCTAGTTCATGAGACGATCAATCCCTGCGAGCTTTGGCACAGGAGACTTGGACACCTAAATTACATTGCACTTCAAGGTTTGCAAAAGATGGTGACAGGTATGTCAGTATTTTCTGTTGAGCATGATAGTGTTTGTAAAGGTTGTTCACTTGGTAAGAACATAAAGAAACCCTATCCTCTTAGTAATAGAAAATCAAATGGAATTTTGGATTTAATTCATTCTGACCTTTGTAGGCCCATGTCTGCACCCTCTATGAATGGTTGTATTTATTATATCATTTTCATTGATGATTGTTCGTGTAAAACTTGGATTTATTTCTTAAAAACTAAAGATGAATCATTTAGCAGATTTCAAGATTTCAAGAATCTTGTTGAAAATCAAACAGGAAGACACATCCAAGTTTTCAGAACAGATAATGGTAAGGAATTTGACTCCTTCAAATACGACGAACTCTGTCAAGCCTCTGGAATTAAGAGGGAGCTAACTGTACCATACAACCCTCAGCAGAATGGGGTTGCTGAAAGAAAGAATAGAACTATATGTGAAGCAGCCAGGGCTATGATGCATGATCAAAACTTACCTCTATCACTTTGGGTTGAGGCTGCCAGTACTGCAGTCTACATTCAGAATAGATGTCCACACAAAGCCCTTGGAGCGAAAACTCCTGAAGAAGTTTTCACCGGATGTAAGCCCTCAGTTGATCATTTAAGAATCTTTGGCAGCCCAGTTTATATACACATTCCAAAAGAGAAGAGGACTAAACTAGAGCCTTCCGGCAAGAAAGGAACTTGTGTGGGATACAGTGAGACCTCAAAAGCTTACAGGATTTCTATCCCTGGCCAAAATTTCATCGAAGTAAGCAGAGACGTGACTTTTCATGAAGAAACAACTTTTCGTCGGGCCAAAGAACTACCATGTGATTCAGAGGAGCAGGAAGCTCCACCACTGGACCCTTCAGACTCTCCTCTTACAGATGAGCAGAGGGAGGAAACCTCAAAATTTCCAGTAGACCCCTCAAGGGATACTATTGAGTTTCCAATGGAGATACCTCCTACTAAAAGGAAACCAGCCTGGTTTCAGGAAATATTGAAAGAAGCAGAAAAGCATTCAGCTCCGAAGGGCACCTTCAAAGAAAGCAAGAAATCAGATAAGTACTCCGGACTCATAGCTCATTTAAATACTGTAATTGATTCAGAACCTTCCACATTTGTTGATGCTTCCAAACATCATGTATGGAAAGATGCTATGAATGAAGAATATGATTCTATTTTAAAGAATGATGTATGGACCATAGTTCCTAGACCTTATGGCAAATCTGCAGTAACTTCAAAACGGCTTTATAAGATAAAGCATGCAGCAGATGGCAGCATTGAGAAATACAAGGGGAGATTTGTGGCTCGTGGTTTCTCTCAGAAAGAAGGAATTGACTACAACGAGATTTTTGCTCCAGTTACCAGGTATACTTCAATCAAGATTATTATCTCACTTGCAGCAGTTTTTGGTTGGAAACTTCACCAGATGGACGTTAAGACTGCTTTTCTTAACGGTGAAGTTGAGCAAGAAGTATATATTGAGCAACCGGAAGGTTTTGTGATACATGATAAAAGATCTCATGTGTGCAAACTCAAGAAAGCCCTGTATGGGTTGAAACAAGCTCTGAAAGCTTGGTATGGTAGAATAGACAGTTTTCTACAAAGTCTTGGATTCTCCAAGAGCATAGTAGATCCAAATCTTTATATAAAGATTGTTCAAAATCATCCAGTTATCCTAGTCCTATGCGTGGATGATTTGTTCCTCACTGGAGAAGAAAACTTGATAGCTCAGACTAAGAGGGAGCTTTCTGAAGAATTTGAAATGGAAGACTTGGGGTTCATGCACTATTTTTTGGGCTTGGAGGTTTGGCAGAAACCAGGAGAGATCTTTCTCTCACAGGGTAAATATGCAGTTGATATACTTAGCAGATTTGGCATGATGGACTGCAAGTCCATGGCAACTCCAATGATCTCTAACCTAAAGAAACTACAAGATCAAGTTACAGGTTCAGATCCAGAAGATCCCACTGTATATCGGCAGATCATTGGATCTTTGATGTATCTTGTACATACGACACCAGACATCTGTTATGCAGTAAATGCTCTTAGCCAGTTCATGTGTGAACCAAAGCATACACATATGGTTGTTGTAAAACACATTCTAAAATATGTTCGGGGAACTATAGCTTATGGTCTCAGATACACCTCCAGTGGAGGTGTAATGCTCCATGGTTTTACAGATTCAGATTGAATGGACAGTACAGTGGATCGGAAGAGTACTTCCGGATATTGCTTCAGTTTGGGTTCAGCAATGATTTCCCGTTCCAGCAGGAAACAGGGCTCCGTAGCCCAAAGCACTACAGAAGCAGAATACATTGTTGCTAGTGCTGCTGGCAGAGAAGCAGTGTGGCTCCGGAAGCTACTCTCAAACTTGTTCAATTCAAAGCTTGAACCCACAGTCATTCACTATGACAATCAAAGCTATATAAAACTCACTGAGAACCCAGTGTTTCACGACAGATCAAAACACATTAAGATGAGATATCAGTATGTCCGGGACATGGTTCAGAAGAACGTTCTCAGCATTCAGTATGTTCCGATGGCAGAACAGACAGCAGATATTTTTACCAAGCCACTGTCCCTAACAAAGTTTGTATACTTTCGTGACAAGCTTGGTGTAGCTAAGAATGCCTCTCTTGCTGAGAGGGAGTGTTAAATTTATAGCAGCTGCAAGAGCCATTCTCCGAGAAGATGGCAAAGACCCTAGCCGAGATCTAGGGCCCCCAGTGCACTCCTGGGGTACTTGGTCTGGGACCAAACAGTCAGTGCCATGGCAAAAGACCCTTGTTAGGGCCCCCAGTATATGATTGGGGTTCTTGGTCTGGGACCAAGCAGTAAAGACCCCTGAGAGGACCCCCAGTATATGACTGGGGTTCTTGGTCTGGGACCAAGCATTTAAAGCCCCTAGATATGTCTAGGGCCCGTACCCATGCCTGGGGCATGGGTTGATCCTTGGTCTTACACCTTGGTGATAAGACCCCAGAAATGTTCTGGGGCAACTTGATCCTCGATCAAGTACTTTGTTGGTATATGACCCTCCTTGAAGGTGGGCATGACCACATAAGGGATGTATTCCATATGCAATGATGATAAAGTTAATAAGGTCACCTTGAATATGAATGGACAAGTATTGCCACCAAGCTACCCCTCCTAAACCCTCCTTTACCCTTGCTTGTGTTGGCTTGGGGTTTTGTTGTTTTGTCTTAAGGGTTAAAGAAAAGTTTAAATTAAAATGTTAATTATAACATGTTTAAATTAACTTCATTTAAACATGTTATTTTTAATAAGTATTTTTAATTTAATTTCTTTTATTTATGCCCTAGCCTAAACTATAATTTAATTTCTTTTATTTATGCCCTAGCCTAAACTATAAATAACCTACCCTCTACCCTTCATTTTACACACTTTTATTTTTTATGCTCTTGAGCTTGAAGGTGAGCGGATCCTCTCTCTTTGTTGCGGCCCCTCCTTGCATCTGTTGTTGGAGTTTCTTTGAAGTTGCTGCGGCCCTCTTTGTGGTAATTGTTGTTGGGTTTCTTGTGTGGTGGCTCGGCCCCTTTCTCTACTATCCCTCCCAGCTCCCCTTGAGGACTGTTGGGCTGTTGCTGCAGCTCCCCTTTGAGGACGGTTGTGTGGTGCGGCTCCTTGTCTGTTGTTGGTGTGGCTGTGTGGTGCGACCCCTTATCTACGGTTGTGGTGTGGCTATGTGGTGCGGCCCCCTTTGCTACTGTTGTGGTGTGGTTGTTGTGGTGCAGCCCCCTTTACTACTGTTGTGGTGCATCCTTTGCCTATCCCCTGTGGTGTTTTCAGCCTTGTGAATGCGGCCCTCCTTGCATCTGTCCAGACCTGTTCCTTTGAGCCACAGTCTCCCTTAAGCTACTCTTTTGTGTAAGGGTTTTATCCACAGAATTTCTGTGTGATGGTTTGGGTGATTGAAACTTTCTGTTGTGTGAGGGTTTGACTTTAGAAATGCATGTGTAAAGTCCTTGTGACCCTATCTCCTTGGTGGCAAGAAAGTTCATTCATCTCTTGGCAAGAGATCCAACCTATATGGTGGATCTATGAGTTGGACTTTGTCTGAGCATAATTACAAATGGTTTTGCATCTCTAGTGTGTGGCTATGACTTCTTTAGAGGTAAGATTTCAAGGCAAGGTAAGTTATCTATTCAGTTTATCATTATCAGATCTAGATTTTGCTTTGAGTTTTTGTTTTGATCTATCTAGATATATGTATCAGCATTGAATGTTATAGGTTATCAGATCTGGACTGTATCTTGATTTTGGTTCTTACTCTTTGTTTCAAAAGTTGTTATATTGCTCATAATCAGATTGTTTTATTTTGAGTTTAGATCTGTTAAGATTTACACCAGCATTATAGATCAGAACTATTGTTTATTCTAGATCTACTCTTTAACGAAATAACTAAACTATCTTAGATCTGAGCACACATGTTTGTTTTCTCTGTTCAAGCAATCTAGTTGTTATTCTCACTGAAATTTAAAAGACACTTTTGTTCTGCTTTACTGCCCTAATTCTAACAGTGGCCCTTYAGGATGACTAACATTCCAATACCTTTGGTCATTGATGTCACTTTCCCAAATTTTCCCTATTGATTGTTTGGGGCCGTTGGATTGAGCAAATCCAATACCACGGCCACCCAATTAGCAGCACTCCATCTCCATGCCATTGACCAAGTTTCCCAACCTCAGATGGCAAAAGAACGCGCTTAGCACATTCTGCCAGCCACCATCCCCAACTTCACCCAAAGTTCCAATCAATGTAGTTGCATTATTAGTTGACGACGCAGATTGTTTCTTGTATGAGAATTATTGTATTTTGATGGATTCTAGTTCAACAAACCCTTACTTGAAGGTGTGTCCATGCCTAATGTTCATGAAGTTATTTTTGAACTTCGCAGACAATACTAGAAGAGAAGCCTAGAAAGCATAAAAACCAATTATAGAAAACAATTTCATCTCCTAGATAATTTCCAAGTGGTTAGATCTTAACCTCCATCCTTGTACAAAAATGCTTCGAGAGCACTCTAGTGCATTTAGAGGAATGGTGCAAGACACAGTTGAAGAACTTCCAAGTTCCAATATTGCACTAAGAATGTTGAATGCCTTGACTACACACACCCCATCTCCAAGTCGATGGCCTCACAGGCTCTTGCTTGGGTATCAGATGGCTCTAACACCTAGTACGAGAAGCTATAGCAAGAATGGCACCTTCCCTTATCAACGCAACCCTTGTTTCTTAACCTCCTCAAATATCACAGTAATTCATCCAAGCAATTCCAACAACAAACTACCGCCAAAGCACCAAGACACAATGTTGAAGGTGCTCCACCCCCCAATGCTACCAAAAGCAAACTCAAACATAGCACGAACGCACACAAACAAGAAGACATACGGACATACAACATGATTGCACAAACCCATCTCAACAATGCAATATACCTATGGAGGTAAGATGGGGTACCTAGGGCCAATGGGAATGTGGTTATGTATTATTAGTGGAAGTCATTTAATATATAAGAATGTGGTCATTCAATGTAAGGTGGACTAGGTCCACTATATTAATAAAGGCTCACTATGGTAGTTAAATGTAATAAATGTGAGAAGGCTCTCTAGAAGGTTCCTAGAAGATAGAGAGAGTTATATAAAGAAGTGTAAGCAATGTAATGAAACATAGTGAAGAATATTGTGAATGTATCAAGCATTGCTTGAGGAGTGTTATCCTTCCTTAAGGATTAATATATGGAGTTACCCTACCTCAAGGATTTTGGTTATTTCTTATGTTTAGTATTTGGTGAATGGTTTGGTTTATTCTTGTTGGTATTGTGGGTTTATTTTGAGATTTATCTTCAGATCTATTCAGGTACTTAACACCACCTCCCAATGCTACCAAAAGCAATCTCAACCATAGCACGAACGCACACAAACAAGAAGACATACCGACATACAACATGATTGCACAAACCCATCTCAACAATGCAAAATGCAAAGGGACAGCTACCATACTAAGTGACACCGGCAACATGACTCTAGTAACCACAATCAAAACCAATTGAATGAGGGAAACCAGCTACAACAACAACAATAACTGCCATCTCAACAACAACAAAACCTTTCCTCTCCCTGCTCAACCCAAAGCACAACTATTGTGGTTGCCTTCTCTGCACTCACCATCCCCGTAGCTTCTCCAAACACTTTCCTTTCCTTGATAAAATTTGCATGATCTTGAAAATACAAAAGCATTTACCTTTTGTATTTGTTTAGATTGCTTTAATTCCTTTTCTAATCTCTTTTGTTTGCTGATTATAAACAAGTCATTACAAAGAAAGGGAGAAATTCTAGCTGATTTGGACCAAGTCAAAGCTTTTCAAGCCTCAAGATCCAACCTTGAACCTCTTCTCTTCAAAGAAAACCTTGTATCACTTGATGATCTTGCTCAAACAAGATCACAAGTCACCTAATAAAAGTAGAGTTTTGTTTTAGGCCTTAGTTCTTTTCCTTGATCCATTTCTATAAGGATCATTCAAATCCCTCTTACAAAGAAGAGAATATTGTAATAAGCATTAATAAAAGTGGGCCTTGTAGTGCCCAGTTTCGTCATCCCCTTTAGGGGGATCGGTGGTGTGGTTGTGTTCTTTCTTTCTCTATCGGTCTCTTGCTTTTACTTTCCAAACTCATAATCTAAGGGAATTAACCAATTAATCAATCACAACACTTAATTTCTTTTGGCAAAGTAATTTTTTTATTGTTAGTAATTAGAAAACACTTCATGTTTTGTATTTTTCTTTCAACATTTTACTTTTTTGCTTTAAAATAAACCTTCCCCTCAACTCCCCGGTGTATGCTCTGAACCCTTGTGAGCCTAGCTCAATCCTGGGATTCATCAAAATCGGGGTTGGTCAGTGCGGAGTAGTTTTAATTAGGGAAATCTCAATAGTTGCTATCTTAATGCGAGGGAAACCGCGTGAAAGGAGTGTGTGAAGTCAGACAGGAACTTTGAGATCTAGGTTCTCCCCGTGTTGGACCTCCGGCACCTTCATTGAACTCACTGGTGAAGCCTTGGGGTTTCAGTAAGTTCTCGGCATATTTCCAAACAAAGAGATAGCCTCTAAAGAGGCCACACTTTTCTCATTAATCTACCTTCAATAAACACAACTTAATAAAACACGCATTCAACAACTGCCCACGATACTTTTAAGGCAATGGTTTCAGTCTTCATACATTTTATTTGCTACAAGTTCACTATGGGCATGAGTTAATCTTTCATTCATTATGTTAATAAACTTTCATTTACTTGCAGATATTGTATCCTTTACTATCTTGTGCAAGCATCTTTTACAATTGGACATCTTTCTTTTATCAAAGCTTATCTTATCTATTGAATGAATGAATGTTGAATGCTTTACTTAAATTGTCTTATTTTGCAATAAACACCTAGAATGGTTTCTTTTGCTTAGATTAGCTTAAGCCATAGTATTTTTGTTAGGGACTACCCCCCTTGGCTTCGCTAGGAGTAGGCCTAGACGAAGAAGTTGAGGATCAGGTGACAGCACCTTGACTCGAGACTTGCCCCCAAGGACACACTAAGTGGAATGAAGATTTCTTCCACGATACCCCAAGTGTGTATAAAGGCGACAAGAGGACTAACCTTAGTTGATCCTTTGATCGTGCTTAAGGAGTTGGCCACTATTTTACCCCTCGACAATCCAAACACCTTTGGCTCCACCGCTATCGTTTACTACACAAGGTCTCCCTAGAGTTTGTTTACTTTGCATTTCTTGCCATGCCATTACTAGATATGCCAATTTATAACAACACTACCTTGTTGTTGCCAACTATGCTCAGTTGAGCAATAGATCCTACACTTACGCTCTTTGCTCAATTATATTTAGCAACAAATTGAAGAACAAAGTCAACATTGTAGCCGATTATACCAAGGCCAAAATCAATGCACTCTGTTTAGAGAACTCAAAGCTACAAAATTGCCTAGCCCATGTAACACAACCAACTCCTCCTCCCTCAATGGCTCGAGCATCTTCACTGCAATACAAGAAGGACCTCTTGGAGGAAAACAAAGTACTCCTTGACTACCTATCCACCGCCATCGTCGAATGGATGTGTCTTGCACTAGCATCAATGACACTAAGGTCAAGAGTGGCCACCACATTCTTGAGAACTTTGTCAATCAGTTCAACTTAGTCCTAGATGAAATGGCTTGGGAAGCATACAGCCTAGGAATTCTAAGGTCAACCACAAGTTAGGCCAATGCAAACGCACCTGGCAAGTAATTGGTTTACCAGCTTTGTCTGCCTTGCTTGAACAAGGGCCCAACATCCATTTCCATAACCAGGACTAGTGGCAAAAGACTCTCAACACCGCTTGAAACCCATAACTTGTCATCCTGCTACTCTCCCAACTATACTTGGTCTGCTACCAACTTCAACCTAGGTTTCAGAACATCTGATAACTGGCCTAGTAGAGTATTTTGCAAGAACATGGCTTGACCCAAATCTAAGGGAATTTGATGATGCACCTCCGCTTCCACTCGAGCCCTTGCCACAAGCCCCATAGCCACCAAGTTCCCCACTCAAGTGACTCAATCAACATCATGCCAAGACACCTCTACTCTAGCATCCTTCAATTGAAATCTTTTATTTTTGATACTCAATTGGAATCACATAGCAGCCCAAGCTTCCAACAACCTTGGGTTCTCTTCCCCTCACTCACTTAGGCTTTCAACAACGGGCACCAAACTAGATAGTGTTGAGTGGAGCTTTGAAAACAAAGTAGGGCTTGAGGGATGGATAGTGTTGACCACAGTTTGTGCATGCTACTTCATTAGCATTGCCCCAATCAAAAACAAATAATGAAAAGAACAAAGGTTAGTGGTGAAAGCAAGAGGAGATTAGCTTGAACAGAAAGGGTGCCCAAGAATCGGATGTGATGGCAGTGAACATGTCTGTTATGCAAGACTTACATAACCAAGGTGAGACTTCCAATGTTGACCATAAGGGATGGACCCTGTTCTTTATCTAGTAGTGATCATAATAGCCATGGCTCCGTTGGAGATGTAATCCAAACATCTAGATAGAACCATTAAGGGAGCCCATCATGAATGTGCAAGTAGCTCAATGATAGAGCAACCCACCCCAGCATAGTTTTGGAGCAAGGTTGGCTACAAGGCCTCTGCCAAAATGTGGCATGAGAGGTGTGCCTTGGAAATAGCAAGCCACACTGCTAGATCAAACTGTTAAAGGTGCCTATCATGAATAGGCATGTAGCTCAAGGAACAGCAGCCTGCTGGCCAGTGGCAGGTCTCAGGTTTTTTTCCTAGCCTCTCAGTTTTGAACAAGATTTGATTGTACTCCACCTCCCAACATGAAATCTAACCACGCCTGAACAAATTAGGACATGGAAGAATTATTTGAAGTTTTGTCACTTGTGAAGGACCATGGCCAAGGCCTAGTCTGACACTCAGAGTCTTTGATGTCAGCAGATAAGTTTCCACCAATCTTTGCTCTAAGGTGAACTACACAATTCGAGGAGAACGTGAGAGGAATATACAAGTTTTAGCACACCAACGTGAGCTATGATGTCTGTTGCTTCTGCTTCTCCAGATCATATTGAGTACCATGAGGAAAAGGCAGCTAGGACTTCCAAAGTCCGACAAGTGTCATTGATCGACAGGCTTTACAAAAAGAGAAAACAGTAGAAAATGCATTCTCATTGGAACTTAGGTCACATCTTTGAGCAGCAGAAGGCCCCAGAAAATTCATTCTCATTGGAACTCAGGTCACATCTTTGAGCAGCAGAAGGCCCCTTCTTGAGCCTTTTGGTCGTATGTGAAATTGTGAGTTTTCAAGCTAATAGTGAATAACCTCTCTTCAAAGTTGAAGTGCAAATCGCCATGAACATATCTGATTCAAATGAAATGTATTGATTCATCAAACTTAAAGAATATATGTAATTACTTACCAGGGCACGTTGAACTAGGTAGTGCAAAAGACAAAACCAGCAATTGAATAGAAGAACGGACATGTATTATTTCAAGAGGAATTTATATGCTCTGTAACGCTATCATCTATGGATTATTCCTGCTATGCCTATGAATCAAATTAAGAAATTCAAAACAGAGGTCCTTTCGAAAAGAAAGACTGAATTACCACCCAGTTGCCAGCTTTAAGAAAATCAATGTCTGCTGATGAAGATGTTGTTATAAAAAGTGATACAAACTGGCTGACAGTGATTGCAACCAATGAAGAGAGAATAAAGACACGGAATCGGTGGCTGATAATAAAAAGCTGCTGACGAATGCGCATGTGTTCTTTTAAGATGAAGGAAACCTCGGGAGCCTCTTGAAAAAGTCTACAATAGTCTTCGAAACGAAGGAGCAGTAGGGAGCACATGAGCCGAAATGCAATACAGATAAAGAGGAACAGGCTCATCCGATAGAGCCATGAGAGCAAGATTGCCATACACAGGATAACATGGTAAACCCTCTTATTATCCACTTTAACAGAAACTTCTGAAAACCACCAAACTTCATATATAATCTTGCCTACAAGACAGGGAAGAAGAATCCACGCGAGTAGCCATAATGCAGCCTGCTACCACAACAACATTATTAATGGTTATAATTCAAAATCTAAGGCTAATAAAAATAAATTCAAAAAGGAATGAAAAGGCGGGCTTCTATCGTTCTTTTCCAAATAGCATATACTTATACCAAAGGCGCATTTTCTGAATAAGAATATAAAAATATATTAATAAAATCTGCAAATTCCAAGTTATACAAAAAAAGACTATTCCAAGTGATACAGATCGTGGAATGAAAACCTGATACAATACTATTTCAAATACGCACTAATTCATGGAAATGGAATTGGAATGGTAGGAACGGCAGTTGGATGACTACTTTGTAGGGGTGAAACTGCCCTCTCTCGTAAAAGCGCCAATGACTGAAAAATATGAATAAATGAAAAACCGAAAAGAGAGGTTTTACTTAAATAGGAAAGAAAGGGCTTAGAAGATCTTACATTCAGCTCCTTCTTGAATATGAATTCGTCATTTCTGTATTCGCTTCCAATGTTATCAAGGAGCAATATTTTTTGCAGCCCATGCTTCCGAACATTATGAGAAAGGAATAGGAAAGAAATGGTTGCCAATGAAGACTCGGATATCTGAATAATTATATCGAGCTGAATTTGTATGGGTTTGCAGTTAGTGCAAGTTACAAAGGTAACTCCAATGATGGGAACCAGTAAGGTAAAAATCAAAAATATAGTCCAAGAAGCAATTAAACTTGCAGAGGATGAATCATTTAGTCCGACCCACGGCAATGTCATCTTGAATCTGTGTAGCCCGTCCTTAGAGTTATTAATGTCAAGTCTCCTGAAATCAAACTCTTCGACAATCTCAACAGACCGACGCTTCGACCTAATCGATCTTGAAATTCCATTTTCCCCGCTGTTGCGGGAATTGTCACCTGAAATGCCTTTTGTCAAATTTATACCATTCCCGCCAGATGCCATCGACTCTTCGATGAGTAGAGGGATTTCTTCGTGTTCTTGGACGTTAATGCATACACATGGGGTAGAAGCCATAACAAAACCAAATATCAACTCTACTTGCAGCCAGACTAGTTGACAAAAACCAACATCATATGTTAACAGGTTCTTCAATGCCCAAAAAATGCTTAGAAGACATATGTATTAATAAATGCTGTTGGACACTCATCTGCTATAAAATCCCTGAAAAGGGAATGCTTGAAATGCTGTTGAACTCATATCTCTATGATACGAGTATAACAATACTTAGAACTACAGAGTCTGAAGACTCTGTGCAGAGAATTCCTCGCAGATGCAACCTCTATAAACCTCCAGACTCTCTGCAGAGAAATCCTCGCAGATGCAACCTCTATAAAGCTCCATATGTAATCATTTCAACATTGAATACCCTGAAAGAAGCCATCCTGTTCCGTATGGGTCGTCATTTAAATGAAATTGCTAATCTAAGTACAAACCTTACCGGCCCAGGAACACACTAGCAACCTTATTATTTTTGAAATATCATCAACGAACGACGGATGATGATCTTCGCAGTATTTTAAAATTATGACGATTGGAGTGACTGTCATAGCCAAAGCCATAGCCAGATGAAAATGAATTGTCGCTACTGAATGCAAAATAGGGGTACAACCTACAGTTGACATTTTTAAGCATATCATAAGATGCGGTTGCTTTCCGAGATAACAATTTAATATAACGGGGTTCCGAAACCCAATAGTAGTTCACCGCTAATATTACCGGTGGGCTCAAGCTTCTGCTATTTTCTCCGCAGGATCCGACAAGCATTCTCGCACTTCAAATATTGGCGGGCCTTGTTAAACACAAAAAAATCGTATTCTCTCCTCTGCATATAATATTGGCCGGCCTTGTTAAACACAAAAAAATCGTATTCTCTCCTCTGCATATTTTGGTTCAATTTGTTTCAGGATAATTTTTCATGAAAATTTAAGGGATAGTTTTTCTAGTGTATAATTAAGTGTGTAGGTTAGCTATTTTAGTGAATGTTTTTTTAATAAATATGTTGATATAAATTTAATATTTGATTGGTTGGTAATGGAGTGTATTGTTAAAACATTATTGATTC
>JASDQU010375144.1:114908-128488 GCA_032191745.1 Picea mariana | reverse complement strand
AAATAAGAAGTAAAGAAGGCCGGATTTCAAGGGAGGATGAAGTCTTTTGGTGATGTGTTCTAAGGTATGTTATTTTCAGGTCATCTTACCATTTTTGCTATAACTTTTTTTCTAGAAGGATTCATATGGTGAAATCGCTATGGTATTGAGAAGACATATCAAGGTACCTCTGGTAAAAATTTCATCTCTTGATTCTCTATAATTATGGAGATACACTCTGTGGAAGATAGGGTTTGTGACCAGTCTTGAAGCTAGTCAATAAACAGGTGTTCTGGGTAAAACAGTCATAACTTATTCATACAGAATCCAAATGAAGTGGGACCACTTCCATTGGAAATAGTATGGACTTTAGTTTCTTTTTTGCAAGTTTCAAAATTGGATGTTAAATATTGAGCGCGAAGCATGCTGTACAAGTTGGGTCTTATGAATAGACCAGAATTGAATAAAGTCTACCATTATTTCTATAACCTCCTCTTGGGGAGGATTCAAGGAGTGAAAATTGGAGGCATTTTAGAGAATACATTGAGTAATATTATCTACAGGATCAGAGTACTCCAATAATTGAAGAATTTATGAAATTGAAGAAGTCTCAGGAAGCATTATCAGGTTCTATGTAATGATTGGTTGATGGTGATGATTTAATGTAAATTTTTATTATCTCTCATATATTCTTGGGTGGAAGGAAGGGGAAAGGATGGAGAGTTCAACTCTCTCTTGATATTGGAGGATTGTATCTTCCTCTTGGAGGTTTATCCCTCCCTTTACATTTGGAATTTGTAGCTACCTTTGGAAGTCATTACTTCCCTTGAACAATAAACTATTGATTATTTCTCATATATTGTGCATGGTGTATTATGGTGTATTGGTGTAACTCTTATACTATTGTTCATTTCTCATTGGATATAGTTGAATGGTTTAAGTATAATTTCAAAAAGGTTTTTAATTGTACTTGATACTGATTCGCCCCCCTCTCAGTATCAACATGTGCTCCGTCATCGAGCCCGTTTCCTCTCACAAGAGGTATTTCACCCTCCTGACCAAGCCTCCCTATGCATAATCAAAACCAAGGATTTTATTCCTCCGGGGCATATTGACTGGTTCAAAAACCCTATTCCTGGCCTCAGTGATTTTGAAGAAGTAAACATGGCTGAAATCTTCCCCACAGTCAAAATTGACATCTCCATTAAAATAAGCATTGTATAAGAGATCACCATTGGCATTTCATGCCCCCCTGAATAAATCATTGATTACAAAGTTCTCTTTCAAGAATACCGGAATAATTTTTCATAGTCATATACGGAGATGCCTGGCCTCGATTCTTCTATATTCGAGCATTGAATTGACACATGGTCAGATATCACCCCTGTTCGTCAAAAGAAACACCCCCTCCACCCATCCAAAGTTGTGGCTATCAAAGCCGAAATTGACAAATTACGCATTGTCGGGTTCATTTAACCCATTGCATACACTTGTTGGGTCTCCAACCTCATCCCCATTAACAAAAAACAGGGAACTATTCATTTCTGCACAGACTTTCGCGACCTCAACCACACTTGTCCCAAAGACAACTTCCCAACCCCTTTCATCGACCAAATAATTGATGATTATGCCAGCCACGAGACACTTTCCTTTATGGATGGGTTCTCCGACTACAATCAAATTCAAATCCACCCAACAGATCAATACAAAACTGATTTTACAACCCCTTAGGGCACCTTTTCTTATCACACCATGCCCCTTGGGATAAAAAAATGTCGGTGCTACGTTCCAACGAGCCATGACCTACATTTTTCATGATCTTACTCGCATCATTCTTTCTTATATGGACGATCTCACTGCTTGATCCAAAAGGTGAACCCAACATTTAGATGAATTACACATCGGTTTTCAACAATGTCGCCAATATAATATCTTCTTGAACCCCCTCAAGTGTGTGTCTTATGCATCACTGTCAAGTGCCTCCTCGGGTTCATTGTCTCCCAACAAGGCATCACTGTGGAACCCCTCAAGTTCCAAGCTATCATAGAAATTCCACCACCTAGTAATTTACACCAACTTGATCCAGGTGGATATCGGTGGCCACCCACCTTTTCCAACTAGCTCAAAATAGTTTTCTGGCAATTTCAGCAATTTACTATTTTTAGCAGTTTTAACTTCTAGGACCATTTTGAGGGCCTAAATGAAGTTTTTTAGGATCGAGCTTCACATTGATGTTTGAGGGAATGATTGAGCCCCCAAATGAATCTCCTCAATGATACATTTCCAACGAGCTATCATACGCCTAAAATAAATATCGTATGAAAAAGTTACGACCCCGGGAAGTTGATGTACTAACTTACCCAAACGGGGCCCACATGACTTTTGGCGCTTCATCTCCTAGGGTTAGGTTTTTGGATGTTGAGGGTTTTTGGCATTCCTGTTTATTGTAAAAATTCCTTAAGAACCTCATTTTAATGATCTTCTTGGAAATGTGAGTAGTTGTCACATATCTTCTCATATATAAGCTGCCACCATTCTAGTGAGTCTTTCACTTTGTATTTTTACAGTTTTTGTACATTTATTTCATTAATAGAAATCGTGTATTACTATATATATGTGTTTATGGTTGCATATCTGATACAGTTCTATTATATTATTGAATATCTGTGATAGCTCTGTGCATTTCTTTATTATATCTCTGCTCTCATTTCGTGCCGAAAATAATCTGGATCAGTGGCATCAGAGCAGGCTGCTCTTAATCATTTTTTAGTGCAAGTCCCCGACGAGGTCCGAGTATAGAAAGTTGGGTATTGAGCTTGTATCTCTTGAGGACAACTTCTCTCACACACCCAAGAAACCATCAATGGCGGAAGAAAATAAAAACGACAGATTAGACGATTCTATCAATCTGTTGCTTGAGCAAGCTCTCACACGACAGAGGGACGAAATGATAGAGAATTTTTCCCACATCATTCAACGCCTACCAATAACATCAGGCGCATCTTCATCAAGCTGCCACTTTGGAGGCACCTCACCTTTTAAGGTACAAGTCAATTTTGATATTCCCGTATTTGAAGGTCAGATAGATGTGGATGCCCTAGACAAATGGTTAAATCTGTTAGAAGGTTATTTATTTGTTCATAATTTTTCCAACAGGGAAAAGATCACCTTCACACTCCTTAAATCTCTCCCCCATGTCAAACATTGGTGGGAAAATTACTGGGAGAAAAGTTCCACGGAGGAGTCTGGAATATATGGGGTCGATCCCACTTGGGATTTTTTTGTGGATGTGGTAAAGGAACAGTATTACCCTATTGGAAACTATGAGGACCAGTACATGAGATGAACCACACTGTGGCAAGAGAGGGGCCAAGCAGTTTCATATTTCACCAATACCTTCCATACCTTGCACACCAAGCTGGGTATCAAAGAATCTGAATGACATTTGGTTCTGAAATACCGTGGGGCCCTACACAGATACATCCAAACTGAAATGGATTTTCTGGATATCTCATCACTCGGTGTTGCTTATCGATATGTTGTTAAAATCGAGTAGAAATTTAAGCACCAAAACAAGCGGGAGTTCGGGTTTGCAAATCCGCAACAACCAAAGTATGACAAAGATGACCCTAACAAACAGTCTCGTGAAAACTAGTCCAAGCCATAGGAAAAGAAGGGTCACAGGAAGACAAAGAAGGACATTGGAAAATGGTTCGATTTCAACAAAATCCCCTCACACAACACTGATGAATGTCGCTCAAAATAGTCATTGGTGGTCGAAATCAAAGACAAGGAGCCGA
This sequence comes from Picea mariana, assembly GCA_032191745.1. Classification (NCBI taxonomy): domain Eukaryota; kingdom Viridiplantae; phylum Streptophyta; class Pinopsida; order Pinales; family Pinaceae; genus Picea; species Picea mariana. The sequence continues at coordinate 124,709 of JASDQU010375144.1, read as the reverse complement.
ACCCTGATTCAGAATCTGATTCTAAAAATATTGGTAAAGGATAGATCATTGACGTAGACCCCACTGCTATTGTCACAACCGCAGCAATTCAACCAAAAGAACCAACAGATCCTGAAGAGGGGGAGTGCCTTTTTCATTCACATATGTGGGTGAAGGGTACCCCACTGCATTTTATTGTTGATAGCGGAAGCCATAAGAACCTCATCTCAGCAAAGGTCGTCAAACAGTTGGGATTGTCGACAACACCACACTCACATCCATACAACATCGGGTGGCTTCGCCAAGGACGAGATCTTTGTGTCAGCCATCAGTGTCGATTGTCATACAACATCCATCCCTTCAAGGATGAGGTATTATGTGATGTTTCCCCATTGTATGTCTTTGATGTTCTCTTGGGCCAACCATATATGTGGAAGTGTCATGCTATTTATGAGTCTCGACCCCGCAGTGTCATTGTTTCTCTGGGGAGTCATCTCTACATAATACCAGAGGTAGTTCTGACTATTGTTCCACCTAAAAAGTATCGCAAGGTAGTATCTCATAGTACAAAATTCAGCTTCTTCACAATCTGTTCAAAAGGTGAACAAAAGGATACTGCAACCACTACAGCCTCGGCCCAAGCATCTTCTATCCAACAGAAGGAGGTCGACAAGATTGTAGAAAAGTGCAAAGATTCCTTCTGCACAAAATAATATCATGTATTCAGACTAGTTAAAAATCTCCAACCCTTCCAGCCACATGCTCACGATAGCCTTCCACAAACTGAGTAGCACGACCTCTCCAGCAACGCACGTAGCTCACCAAGATTTAGATTCAGCAAACACTTTTTCCTCTCCCCTGGGAACTCAACGCAATGGAGAACATTGCTTCCTAAGGAGGTAGTATTGATCTAGGTGTATATTGGTGGCCACTCACCTTTTCCAACTGGCTCAAAATAGTTTTCTGGAAATTTTGGCAATTTACTATTTTTAGCAGTTTTAACTTCCGAGCCCATTTTGAGGGCCTAAATGAAGGTTTTTCGGGATCGATATTCTCAATTATAGACAAAGGAATTGAGCCCCCAAAATGAATCTCCTCGATGATACCTTTCCAATAGGCTATCATACACCTAAAATGGAGATCGTATGCAAATGTTACGACCCCAGGAAGTTGATGTACTAACTTACCCAAACGGGGCCCACATTACTTTTGGCGCTTCATCTCCTAGGGTTAGGTTTTTGGATGTCAAGGATTTTTGGCATTCCTGTTTATTGTAAAAAGGCCTTCAGAGCCTCATTGTAATGATCTTCTTGCGAATGCGAGTAGATGCCACATCTCTTCTTAGAGATAAGTTGCCACCATTCTAGCGAGTCTTTCACTCTGTATTTTTACAGTCCATGTACATTTATTTCATTAATAGAAATCGTGTATTACTGTATATCTGTGTTTATGGTTGCATCTCTGATACATTTATGTTATATTATTGAATATCTGTGATATCTCTGTGCATTTTTTTATTATATCTCCGCTCTCATTTCGTACCAAAAATAATCTGGATCACAACTACAGAGCCTACAAGGAAAAGCCAACTTTTTACGTCACTTTGTCCCAGACTACGCCATTCGCGCACATGGTTTTATCCTCTTATTGAGCCATGATATCCCATTTCGATGGGATGAACATGCTCAAACAAATTTTTATTATTTAAAAGATACCTTATCCAACGCCCCTTTGATTAGTCCCCCAGACTATAATCGTGATTACATCCTCTACTTATTAGTCTCTATTGTTTCAGTCGCAGGAGTCCTCGTAAAAACATGTGATTTACTGTTGGATAATTTTGTCATTGATGCCAATGGTTTGATTGATTGATTTCAAGTGATTGATTGATTGATTGATGTCAATGGATTCATTGATAGGCTTGATTGATCGATGATTGATGAACAATGTATAAGTATTTTCCTTGATGAGAATGATAGATGTCAAGTGGAAACCAATCGATGAATATGGATCAATGAGTTGTCATTGATGTGATGCATAGTTTGATTGATGAATTGATGAAAAATTATTGTCCTATCATGGTTGATAAGAAGTACAAATGGATGAACTCCAAAGTGGTCCCCTTATGGTGAAATCCCTCACAAGAAGATGCTTTGCAGTTTAGTTATGGTTGGAGAATCCATGCTTGTATGTGGAATAATGACATGAAGATCAGTGAATTTTTTGGTGAAACTATCCTAGATGGATAGTTCTTGTCATGCCATTTCTGGTGGTATGTGGAATGTCACATAACTCATAACGTTTTGAGAGTTATGGCCTTATGAAGTTTGAGGACCCTCATGTGTGGGCTTGAAGCCCCATGGTAAAAGAAGTCAAAGTTCTTGAAAAGAAGAGATCATTATTTAAATAATAAAGTGAAGTGGCAAAGAAGAAATTATTATTTAAATGATAAAGTAAAATGACAAAGTCAAATAAGATTATTTAAATATTAAAGTGAGGTGAGAAAATCAAGAAGGAATATTTAAATGGTAAAGTAATGGAGAACTTTCTATTTATGGAAAGTGGTTAACCCTAAAATGAGGAAAATAGGTTAAGTGGCCTAGAAATGGGTTAAGTGACCTAGAAGTGGGTTAAGTGACCTAGAATATGAAGAGTATAAATAAGAGGCAAGGGTCTCTTGTAAAATGTACATTTTTTGGGAAGCATATCTTGTGTATCTTTTGTGGGTGTATCTTGAGCATGATTGAAGATCTATTATGAGAGAAAGAGCATGAGGAGGATCTCATGGACGCATCAAAGTTTCAGCAATGTCTGAGATCTTGACAGAAAAAGTCTCAAAGCTTCAGAAACCCTAGTTTCTGAGGTATACGCGGGTTGTAATGGGCCAGGGCGCGTACACACATGGGTTGTATGAGTATAGGGTGTGTACAGTAAATAAAATCATGGATATTTTTGTTTGAGTTGATGACTAGTTGTTGAAGACTAGAGTAGGTTCCAGATATGCATTCTATGGGCTTTGATCTTCTATAGATATTCTGGTATGGTGATATTATTGTCATGATGGATACTTTTGTTTGTTGTGTGGTGAATGCTTAAGAAATTCTTGGTATGGCTGTTGTGATGTGGTTTATATTGGTTGATGAAGTGAGAAGCACTCTTATGATTCAGTACTAATATCATGGCTATAGTACATTGGTTATTTACACATGTTTGAGTAGTATTCATAATGTATGATTGAGCAGCATGAGTTGGCTATTGGAGATCTTGGATGTGTTGTGACTGGTTGTGGGTCAGTTTGGACAGTGGAATACAGAAGAGAATGTGTTTGCAGATTTCAAAGGATCTGAGTATGTGATGAAAAGGATAAACCCTAATATCTCAGAAGGTATATGTAGGTTTCACTATAGATTGGCCATGTACAAACGCGGGTTGTACTACTAGTAGGGCGCATACATATGCTTGCTTCTCTACTGACAGGTCGCGTACCTGTGACAGATTGATATCTGTTGAGGACTGTTGCCTCATCTCAGTTGGTGTTGAGAGTGTAAGATGAGTCTTGCATTATAGAGCTAGTGCTCTTGTAGAGTTGTACTCTATTTAGTTGTTGTTGAAAAACCCCAAGGATTGTAGTCTGTAATAAAAAGAAAATTGTACATACATCTTGTGTTCTTTGTGTTTCTTGTGGTGATGACTTATTGATGATATATGTTGTTGATATATGTTCACATTTAACTAGTTATAAATGATAGTAATGAGTAAGGAGTTAATGGTTATTGCTTACTAATGAGTTTTGTGAAGGGGTAGTTTTGGAAAACAATCCCTACATTGTTCACCCCCCCTCTCAGTGTAGTCAGTGTGTCCAACATTTTCTATATTAGTAAAAACCTTTCAGGACCACCCTTAAAATATAATCATGATGAAAATCTCATGTTAGCGGTTTTCCTTGCAGTCCAAAAACTATGACACTACATTCTGCTTCGAACTACCAAGGTCATGGAAGATTCCAACCCCATGCATTAATTTCTCAGCCAATGGCATATCAATGACAAATTTTCTCGATTGATCATTATCATTCAGGAATACAATCAATAGTTCTCCACTCCCAAAAGAAAGAAAGCTCTTGTCCTAGCCGAACTCATTACGGATTTTCCCTCAAATGCCAAAGTTTCCCCCATCAATGAATATTTCCCAGATCTATAGGCAAACTACCCTTAAAACAACCTTGTACGTCCCTCTGTACAGTCCCTATCTAACTTTCTTCAAATTCACAAACTGCGGGATTATAAGGCCACTAACTTATCTCTCGCAACTGCCTGATTGGTAGCCTCAAGCTCTCGTAATCTTCCAAATCACCTCACAACACTCTCTCCTGATCACCAATAGTGTCGGTGCAAATGAGGTGGCATTGTGGGCCCACCATACATATATAATCCCTTTTTCCCAACTTCCACATTCTGGTACAGGAGCCCAGAGCCTCCATTTTCTGAACCATTCTCAGCCACAAGATCTTGATCCAGCCATCTACAAATTCATATTCCCTAGGTTATCATCTTCACTTCTCCTCGACGAAGCCTTTTCTTCACACCATGTTCAGGTACGCATGCTCACTTTCAGTTTTATCAAATAGTTGTTATATGTTCTTTATCATCAGATATTGTTCACGTCGGGTATTTGGATTTTTATGTGCAGGTACTTGTTAAGAAAGCTTACAGCCCCTTCAGATATGTGTTCGACACTGGCATGTAATTACTCCCTCTGTAAAAAATTGCATATCCCAGTCACACCCTCTAACATTTGCCTTTAGGGTCCCTACATCCAGCTCTGCAGTACCTTTACCTCTGCCACATTTTGGTACTATCAACCGATAGCACTCTCCCCCACATGAGTTGTCCCATTCATAGTTCCCCTTGGCAACTTGACACTCATGTTGTTTTAACCCGCTAGGATTGGGATTCCCAATATTTTTTGCACTTCCAAGAATGAACCCCATACTTCTTCTTATCATATTGCTAACCTTCCCAATGGACTCCCGGGTCATATCATCCTACACTTGGTTCTGTTTAATGCACCTCTGCAATTCCATTATCCCTACATCTCATCCACCATCAGTTTTCCCATATGCATATTCTCCTCCATCCATTTACCTAATACAGAAACCCACCCATGGGGCCCCCACTTTCCATCAGTTCTCTTTCACAAACTTATGCCCTAAATAGGCCAAGCCATCTTTCACTGGGGCACCCATTTCTGTATCTTTTTACTCAACCCAAATTATTCTTTATTCATTTGGTAATTGTATAAATCCCTTGTTTCCAACATATACATAGCGTTTTTAGTCGTCATCCTCAATGGCCTTCTTTTACCTGGCAAAGAAACCTATGTCACCCTTGGTTGGGGCATCCACCCTTTTTTCATATAGCCATCTTTGACAAACCCTTAGTATCCCAAATCCATGTAACCATGATCTCTGAGTTTGCCCACTTTTTCATCCTCCACCACAATTTAACCCAATGTCTATTTGTCCCCCTGACACTAGATCCAGTTTTACGATTGCTACCAATCATCCTTCAAAACCCCAACCAAGGGAATTCTGGAGTCCCATAGTGTCTTGACTTCATCCATGTTACCCTTTAGTACCTGATATCACCTATTACTCAGTGTATTTCAAGAGGCCCTTTTCTTCTTGACATCGCATCTCTCTTCTTATCGACATCAACACGGTTTCCAGAAGGGAGGTAGTATCTTGACTCTCATTACCTTTTCAAAGAGGAGTCTTAGATGGAACAGAGAGAGTAATCATTGCTTTATGATTCCTTTGACCCCCATAACATTCAACTTCATCAACCTCTCATGTTAAGGTGGGTCTTACTATGTGACCATTGCAGTTTTCCATACCAATCGAATACCTTTGCATTTGATAGGCCATCAATGCCTACGATTCATCGACACTTCTTACCGCCATCCATTACTCAATTCAGATCCAGTTCACCATTCAAAACCTTCATCTACCATTATCGGCCACCCTCGAGGGCGTTGCAGCTAACTACATCATCATACACCTTTAGTTACAGTCCCACATTTTGGTTTCATGACACGAGCATGGGGCATGTCCGCCTCGTTTGTATATAGATTTTAATTTCTTCCTAGAGAAAGGTTTGGTTCTTACAGTTTTCCCTCTCCCTCTAGTGTATCACTCTTGTAGTTCCTCTCTTAATTCTTCCACACAATGGAACCATCATCAAAAGAAACATTGATGTATTTCGGCTATACGTATGCTCCTAAACTCACCCATTAGGGAGCATCTATTATCACCAAAAAATTGTCCGCAACATTACAAACAATGGTTGAAGAAAGACATCAGTTCTATAAAAACTTAGTACGCCTATAGCATGAAAATCCATCAAAAAGGGCATAAAACTATATACTTTGTTCATAAATCAATGTGCGCAAATTCACCAAAGGAAGCATGCGCACTGTGCATGGAATGCGCGGGCTAACACATCCCTAGTTGTGCACTGTGCATAGAATGTGTGGGATGCACAATTGTCAATAATCAAACCTAGGCACTTCTCATAAACGATGCATTTATGAATCTTTTCAGCCTCTCAACCACTTTCAGCCTGACCCCCAACATGACTTTACACTCAGATATGAGCGAAATCTAGCTTGGAGGCTGGTCAAGGGCTAGGAAGTACCCTCATAGGCCTCTTGTTCACATCATGAACCAGTTATATCTTGCCATGAATGGACACTATAAATAAGTTCCATGGGTGTGCTAGACAAATAAGATTTTCAAGATATTGTTATGCTACAAGAATTCTTCTTGGAGAATCCTCATTTCTCTTTGAATCATTCAAGCACTATAGAAAGGGCCATTCCACTCACCTCTCTAGAGGATTGGCATTGTATTTCTTCACCATTGTTACTTTCCATTATATGAAGAGAATATCTCTCTATTAGGGAACTCAAGAGACCTCCCAAGGAGGAAGAGGGGATTCATAAGTGCCTACCTTTCTCTACAGTGCTATCCTATTAATACATTTATCCATTGGTATCTATATGATTGTCATTTTCATTTTTCATGGTTCTAGTTCTTGCAAGTTTCTCTAGCATTTGTTTCCTTTTATTTTTATTTCCTTGTTTCATGCATGTTTGATTATCTAATCAACTCACAAATCTGTCTTGTTTAGTGCACTTAACTAGACAAGTAAGTGTTTTGTTTTTGCTCACCCATGTGACAAAACTAACACAACAGTATATAATGTTGTACTCAGCGTTCTTATCAAGAGAACAAGGAGAGGGTTTATTTGTCTCATAAATGTATCGTCCATAAGTGTTGGATTGTCCTCATCTTCATTACAAATTTTTCCATCTTCAAATGAAAAATTTTCATGCAGATGCAGTTCTCTATGCTCATTTTTCAATTCATTACCTATATTAATAAAAAATCATGATTCTCATCATTATAGAAATGATAAGTATCACAATTATGACAATCCTCAAAGTAACAAGCATAGGGTCTATCACTATTTTGTTTAAGATCAAGTAAAAAAAAAAATTCTAGACAAGGCATCCTTAGTAGTTCCAATAAATTTTTCACTCACAACATCAAAGATATTAGGCCTTATATTTTGAACTTGAAGAGATTGTTCAATCTCTCACTCATAAAAAATTGTCTTGGTGAGCTTCTTGTTCTCAACACAATAATTAGCATCCAAGGTTTCACCATGTTCATCTTCATCCATCTAGTCTATTGGAACAACATGAATATCATCACATGTTGAATCTTAGTGGTGGCCTATATTGTTGATGATTTGGACAACATAGTCTTCATAACCATGGGATTCTACACATGTATCATGTTCCTCATGCTCATGTTTTTTGCTAGATTTTTTTTTAAATCTATAATACATTCCTATTTTTGGCAGTGCTTTTTTTTTGGAGTTCTCAACGGTTTTTATCTACATCAATGTTGGAATCTGGGGCCAAAAGTCCATCCACATCTAAGTCTAGGTTATTTTGTTTCACTAGTGATTTCATTGTCTTTAAGAGGGGGTTCAAGGACTTATTTAATAAGATTTTGTGCACCATATATTATCTTGAAATTTTCAACAATAAACATCCACTTCTCATGGTCATCAGGGCCCCATCGTCTATAGAGCGCCTCAACAAAATATACAAGATACGAAATGTCTCCTTTGCAAAGGCTTTCAAACCACATCCTTGCATCACCTTTGAGACTTAATGCAAAAATATGCATCAGATCATCCTCATAAATGATTTCATTAATATAATAGAATTCAATGAACATTGAAATATGACATAAGACTATGTCATCAAATCCATGAAAACTTGGATTTTCCCTTGCATTGACATTGAGATTATCATGAGGAAAACCCCATATATTTGAAAAATCAAATGGAGCATACTAGCTAGCTAGTCATGGAGATAATTCCATTTCTTCTTTTCTATGTCTTCAATATAAGGTTGATTATGAAATTTTAAAGTGAACAATGATCATACCTTATACAAATACCAATGTGGAATCACCATGATGAGCTTTCTTCAAAGATCCTACACAATTGATTCATGTGCTCACCTGTACATCTAGCAAGGTCTTCACAAATTGTAAGTAACAAGGGATTTGTCCCTACATGGAGTTTCCATGTGAGAAGGATATCTTCACACTTACACAAATTTTTCATCTTCAAATTTCCTAAGAGAAAGGGTTGTATCCTCGGAAACGGCGCCAAAATATTACTGCTCAAATTGTACTTGATGATAAGAACACGAATCCACAAGGAATAAATCAAGAAAAATTGTTAATATGGTCACCATTGTCACCTAAGTAACCTATCCTCTGCACTTTAGGTTGGATCTCCTTCGACTCAAGGGGGTATCCCTAGTAGGATTTCTAATACCAAATAATGAGGCACAAGGTGAAGGTGAGAGTAGCCTTATTAAAACAATATTTTGGGGTTTTTAAGGTTCCTTAGATGTGGACATACAGTCCCCCTAGGTGAAAAATGACCTCAAAATCATGAAATAAAACCATCCAAAGGGGGTGGCACCTCAAAATATCTCAATATGTTGTGTGTGGAATCTTCAAGGGAGATATTTTCTCCCCAAATGCATGATATAAGCCTAAAAGCATGGTGAAGTATCCCTCCAAATGAGAATTCAACCAACATCTAGCCTTCAAATGTGTGATGACCTCATGGATGAATTGAAATAGCCCCCAAGAAGTAGATGACCTCATTCAAAAAAATCTTTGGATGCTAAATGTGGAGTCAGCAAGGGGTCATGTTAGTACTCAAAATGCCAAATCTATCAGTGTTTCATGGAAAACTACATAGGAAATCTAGCTAAAGCATACACAAACAAAGCTTATCAAGAAAAGGAAGAGAGATACAAAATGAATAATGAGAATCCATGCATATTATTGTCTTATCAATGAGTGAGTGATCTTCACTGATATAGGCAATGACATCCTATAATTAGGAATACATGCATAATAGTGATGGTCTAAGATTAGAAAGTCTAAAATAGAACTAGTCAGTTAACTCCCACTGAACTAGTGTTACTCCCATTGAACTAGTGTGTCGAAAATAGAAACTTCTCCAACAAAATCGCCCCATCAAGAAGAGTCTTAAAAGTCCACATGTGCCAAATAAATCCTAATGCAATCTCCAAGGTAGAAATCCCGCCAAATGAAGTGATTTTTTCCTTCAAAATGAGTGAATAAGGCGATCTTTCATAAATTTGAAATGTGTCATGGCATGAGAAGCCCTCACACATGAAAAATAGATTAAAATATGTTGG
>JASDQU010375144.1:79178-110298 GCA_032191745.1 Picea mariana | reverse complement strand
AATGATCCCCAGCCTTTCCTTTACTGCGCACTAGGATCATAGTCGTTAACCTGTAAAAAATTATTTCTAAGATCCTACATCCATTTGTTAGTCCAAACATTATTTCTATGCATAGGTATAACATATATTTCACTATTCTTATTAGATCTACTCAAATCAAACCTTCTTTCATCTAGTTGTGCCCTACTTTTCAAGCTAGGATAAAATTTATCAAACATACCCAGATCCATACTTTTGAAACAAAAAATTCCACTTATCTTACATTTAACAAAGAACAAAGCTTCCAGATCTTACCTCTTCTCTTCAGATCGAACTTCGTTTCTTAGCACAGAGCTTCACAGATTAAGTAGAATACTATGCACTAGGGAAACGGATCTACGCATGGAGCTTTCACAGTTTCATGTCAGATCCTCACATAGAGCTTATTTTTCCTCAGTTCCCAGCAATCACAGTTTTAGGTCTGATCTTCGCAAAGAGATTATTTTTCCTCAGTTCCCAGCAATCACAGTTTTAGGTCCCGGCAACAGAACCATTTGTTGGCACAAGGACAGACCTAGGGTTCAACGCTACAATAGCACACCAAAAAAACCCTAACTATCGGCCCTTTCAGCAACACCTGCGAAGCAGATGAAGTCTCACTCGAGGTAGAGGCAGGGGTGGTTGCAAGACTCAGATGTCTGCAACCTTATATGGGACATAGATCTGTGATTGTAACACCTTGGAAAATCACTTAGCAATATAGTTCATCAATGTTTCACCAATTTCTACTTCCCAGGTAAATACCCTAATTACAGAGCATTGCAGTATTCAACCAGATCTAGAATATTAAATATTCAAGCACTAAGCACATTCACATAGGTCAGATCTAGCATTTACTCTCATTATTAAGTACAAAGCAACAACAGATCTACCTATCATTCATCTATATCAAAGCACTAAGCAAGTAAATACATAAACACATCAACACATCGCACAAATCATTCACAACATAGGATGTACGTGGTTCACCCCCACCCTAGGGCTATGTCCACCAACTCTTCATTTTCTTTATTAGCTTTCTTCAATCTTCTTACATGCACAGAGCCTTCAGATCAACTTCACAGAGGACAGGAGATCTATGCACTCTTCGCTAGATCCTCCTTCCCTAAGCTAGGTTACAGCACAAAGCCTACCTACAGTCTCTTCAGTCACTTGCACTTAGCTCTGCAAGTCTCAAACAACATGCACAAAGCCATTACATTCGCTACTTGCATTTAGCAGTTAGCACACTGACCTCTTATTACATCACCTAGATACTTATTTATACATTATAAAATCGGGCCTAAACATGGTTAAACCCATGGGACGACATCCCCATACCCGTTACACAATCTCAAATCCAAAAAATCCCTAAAAAGGGATCGAGATCTCGTGATATCCGCTTCGTCTTGCGCTCCGTCTTCGACATCCTGTCAAAGTCCCAAAAATAGGTCAAACATGACCAAGGATCCTCAAAACTTGGTCAAGGGCCAACAAAATAATTTTAACCAATGCCTTGGGAACCATGAACTTCCTCGCAATGTGTGAACTACCTTGAAGAATGTGAATTACATTGGGAACTATGATGATTTCCATAAATCAACAAGTCCTCAAAGCTAAAAAATATAAGGGTGAGTGAATAAATTCTCTAGGGTTACCCCTTGCCAAAAAAAGGGGTAATAAGTTGCATATAATTCACATTCTTTCCTAAAACACCTCTTTAGTTGTAAGGATGAAACCTCATTTATAGAATTGGGTCTTGGAATTCCTTGCATAGAACTCTATTTTCCTTCTTCATCAAGACATGTAAATGTCTTGTTATGGTATTTAGTTTATGAATAGTGTGATGTAGAGGCCTCTTGTAGGTTATCTTGATGCATGTTTTGGTATATAGTTGACGAACATGGTTGAGACACATATTTGATGAGTTGGCGCGTACATGAGGTACATGGTATGGTGATGTTGGTGTATCTTGATGAGACATAGTTTGGAATATTTGATGTACTTGTTATTGGTACAAGGTTTTTAGATGATGTGGTATACATGTCTTGGCATATCATTAGAAGCACATCTTGATCTTGGTATATTGTGGGTGATGGTTGTTAGTTATTATGAGTAGTATTGTTTGATGCACATCATGGTGATATTGTGCATATGGTTGAGAGTTGTTTTGGTCATTGTTCTTGGTGATTAGATCTAGATTGGTTCATGATATTATTGGTACAGGTTGTTTGGTACATGTTGTTACAGGTTTCTAGCACAGGTTGACATGACAGTAACAGTTTGACAAAAGCATAGACGGTGACCATGAAACTTGGTGAGTTTGTGATAGTCTGCAATGTTGGGTTATTATATTCTTTCTGGTGAAAATTCAAGTCAAGGTAGATTGACTAATGGTCGAAGGTCGAGGTGGATCGACAACAAGTCAAAGGTCGAGGAAGTCGGCCGAGAAAATTCAAATTCAAAGGTATCGACGAAAAGTCAACCGACAAGAGGCCAACGTGTGTGTTTGAGACGATTGACTAGAGACCAAATGAAGGTCAACTCTTAATCCAATGGTAACCTGACTTGGAAGTTGACTATAACAAAATCCCGAGATTTGTGGGATTTGTAGCCAATGATATGCATGGATTTTTAACTGTTTTTGGGTGCCAATCTTTAGGGTTTTCCTGTTGTAAATCCTATAAAGAGGCGTGTTGTAAGGATATAAATGATAATGAAAGAATGATGTAATACACTTATGTAGGTTAATGCATGTGTAGGTATAGGGTTGTTGGCCATCTATATGTAAGTCGATTTGGCTACAGGGTTCTTTTTTGTGCAAGAGGGTATGATGTCGATTGTGTATTAGGTGTGGACCAAGGTTAGACATGTAACCTTTTATTCTAATTGAATAAGACGACAAGAGAGAAGAACTCTCAAGGGAATGTTGATTTCTCTCGGTTAACGGTTCAAGGGTAAAATTTTGGTGTATTGTGTGATTGCTTGTCTCATTTACATTATTGATTAAATTATTCTTCTCTTCTAAGAGGATTAGTGTGGAAGTGCCCGACATTTTCTGACATGTGGTATCATAGCTTAGTTTTTCCCTAACAAGTGAGTGTTCATAGCGATGCTATGCTTTGGTGATTATATTAGATCTTGATTTTCCAATATTGAATCTGAGAACTAAACCCTAGGTATAGTAAGATTCATAAGTCATAAATTGTGTTAAATATTGTGGTAAAGAATGGAAAGGAGTTCTAGAATAGAGATAGAAAAATTCAGTGGCCAGAATTTTGAGTTGTGGAAACTTAAAATGGAATATATTCTTGTGGATTGAGAACAGTGGACAGTGGTATGTCCTAATACCCAGTCGACGAAAGAATGGGAGAAACTCGAAAGAAGAGAAAGAATTATGATTTCTCTTTGTCTTGTAGATTCAGTGTTGTTGAATGTATCGAGTGAATATTCAACCAAGAAACTATGGGACAATATAGGAAGCTTATACCAGTCGAAATATATGGTAAATAAGTTGTTTCTTAGAAAGAAAATCAATCTTTTGAGGATGAGTGATGGGAGTTCGGTGACTGAGCATTTAAATGCATTTAATACCATGTTAAGCCAGTTATCATATATGGATATTAAGATCACTGATGAGGATAAGTGTATCAGCGTATTATGTTATTTTCCAAACTCCTAGGATAGCTTAGTCGTGGCTATTGACAGTAATACAACCACACTAGCACTAGAGGATGTGGTTTCCTCTATGTTGTCGGAAGAAATGAGAAGGAATAACATGGAAGGATTGACCAAATATGCTCTGGTAGTGAGAGGTTGACCGATAGATAGAGATAAAGGAATATTCTCAGGTATAAAGTTCAAGTCAAAGGGTATATCTAAATCCCCAGTTCAATCGGCATGAAGATGTTGGAAATGCGGTAAATCTGGGCATTATAAAAAGGACTGTAAGTCAAAGGAAACAAAAGTCAATGTTGGATTCTACAAGAAGCATTCAATTGAGTGAAAGACAACCTCGAAGAAGGGAGGTAATGTGTACCTGGCATCGACCAGTACACAGTCAGATCAAGATGTTTGGTTGATCGAATAAGGAGAATCATATCATGTGACACCACATAAAGAATGGTTCTGTGAATATGAACAATATGATCGGGAGTGATGTGTTCTTGGGGGATGAATGGACAAGCAAAATTTCTGGATGGGGAAGAGTCTAACTGACACTACAGGATGGGAGGAAAATAACCCTTCTAGGTGTGCTACACATTCTAGGTTTGGAAAGAAGCCTGATATCTATCAGTAATGTGAGTGATACACATGTGCATACTCTGTTTCAGAAGGATTCATGTAATATGGTCAGAGGTGTGATGGTATTAATGAAAGGAGTTCAGATTGGTACCCTGTACAAGTTGTTAATGAATGTCGACTCGAATGGATGCAATAGCATCGTTGCTCCTGAAATCGACTCAACTATGACTTGACTCAACTTGATGTCGACACAACTCGACTGGACTCGAGCTAAGTCATTTCAAACCGACTCGACAAGACATGATGAACTCGACCTGACCAAGTTATGGCACGAGAGGATGGGACACATTGGAGAAAAAGGACTTCGATCTACGCAAAGAAAATGTATGGTCGAAGGTTTTCCTAAATGTGGTTTAGATGTCAACTTTTGTGAACATTGCATATATCGAAAGCAAAGTTGGGTGCAGTTCCCATCTGGAGTGACAAGGGAAAATGGGATTCTATAACTGGTACATAGTGATGTGTTTGGCCTAGTTACAATGCCTTAACTTGGTGGATCTCTATATTATGTCTCCTTCATAGTTGATTTTTCCAGGAAGACATGGATATATTTCCTGAGGAAGAAATCATAGGTTTTCGAGAGATTTAAGGAGTTTAAAGTGTTGATGATTACAATTGTGTGAGACATCCTCTAGGACATAGACCTGAGAGAGAGCCCCTGAGATGGGTGTGTGGTTCCTATCTGAGACAGAGCTAGAATGTAGTGATGGCCTCCTTACAGAGAGTTGATAAGAACTCCAGATGATTCTCCTGTGTAACGCAGTGAGAAAGGAGATATGCTAAGTTGGGCATTTATGTGGTTGAGCACAAGGTGAACATGTGAATTCCCATGAGCTGGGTGGATTCTTATGAGATAGAGATGAAGACGATGTATTATCCTCCTCTAAGTAGAGAGTTGAGATGATGAACTCCATATGATTCTCTTGTGTAACGTAGTGAGAAAGGAGATCGGTTGATTTGGATGTTCCTGTGGCTGAGCACAAGGTGAACGTGTGAATTCCCATGAGTTGGGTGCATCGTTATGAGACAGAGATGAAGATGATGTATTAGCCTCCTCTGAGTAGAGAGTTGAGATGATGAACTCCAGATGACTCTCTTGTGTAATGCAGTGGGAAAGAAGATATGTTGAATTGGACGTGTTTGTGTATGAGGACAGGTGAACGTGATCCTAGTGGTTGAGCACTAGTGAGTGTGGTTCTCCTATGAGACGTAGTGAGATAGAGATATGGAAATCCTTGTGGATGTTCCCCTAGTGGTTGAGCACTAGTGGGTGTATGAGATCCCTTGCTATATTGTTCMATAGTCAGACTTACCTATCACTCTAATTGTAATGTAAAGGGTACAGGTCAACCCCACCTTAATGTAAAAGATAATTAATATGGTAATTATTAATTATATTTTGAGTTATTAAGGTCAACCCTATTGTGCCAATAGACACATCATTTGATGTGACAAGTCTTATATAAATAAATGTAAATCCCCATTTAATGAAACACACTTAGCATTGTGTCATCTCATGATTTTAGAAGTTGTGGTCTGAAATCATGAGAATTACAGTACCCTCTTGTGTTCTACGTTTGGTGATGGTGTGGGAGGTCTTTCTCTTGAGGAATATAGAAAAGGATTGGCAGGGTTTTCTTCCCTCATTGAGAAGGGTTTGCTAGGATACTTATTATGTTCTTGTGCATGTTTATTATTCTTGTGATCTTGGTTTGTTGTAGTAGTTATGGTTCAAGTAATAGTTAAAAAAAAAAATTAAAGAGGATACATGAGCCATAGCTCATTGAAAATCCAACATAAATCTCTTGTGGAAAAATAGACAGAGAAAAGGATTAAAGTGTTGAGGACTCACAATTGTGGTGAATTATTTGGAAAGGAATTTGATCAGTTCTGTAAGCAGTTCGGCATATCACGCCAATATACCACACCATATACCCCACAAAAAAATGGATTTTCTGAGAGAATGAGCAGAACTTTGATGGATAAGGAAAGGAGTATGCTTAGTGGTGTTGGTCTCGCACAAGAATTCTAGGCAGAGGTAGTTGAGACTGCATGATATCTGGTAAATATGTCTCCTTCGTCGACACTAGTCAACGTGACTCCAAATGAGGTATGGTCTGGTAAGAAGCCTTCGGTGGCACATCTCAAAGTATTTGGTTGTGATGCATTTGTGCATGTTCCCAAGGAAAACAGGAGCAAGCTAGACAATAAGGCAGCCAAATGTATTTTCATTGGATATAAAGAAGGGATGAAAGCATATAAGCTCTAGGATCCTGCATCAAGGAGAACAGTGTACAGTTGAGATGTGGTCTTCAGAGAATTTAGAGGTAAATATGAGCTTGAGGAAGTTGTTTAAACAAAGAAGGATCATTATATGGTGCAGTTTGAATTGAGGAACGAAGAATATGATTTAGATGAGTCGACTAAATTCAAGGAAGGGGTGGAGCAACTAACTCTAGTGGTAAGGAGTTCAGAAAGAATAAGAAAACCCGTTGAAAGGTATAGTCCACCCGAATTTTGTTTCGCATTTGTGTTAACTACCATCGACAATGACCCTAAGTCGGTCGGTGAAGCAGTCGAATCAGCAGAGGGTAAAATCTGTAAGGACGCCATGGTCGAAGAGATGAAATCCTTTTACAAGAATGATACATGGGATTTAGTCAAGTTACCTAGTGGAAGAAATCTTGTTGGTAGAAAGTGGGTGTTCAATAAGAAGATGAATGTTGTAGGTCAAGTCAGGAAGTTCAAAGCTCAACTGGTAGCAAAAGGTTATTCCTAATTTGATGGAGTCAAAATCGGTGATATTTTTTCCCTTGTTTCAAAAATAAATTCCATTAGAGTACTAATGTCTCTGGCTACAACATTCAATCTAGAGATAGAATAGATGGATGTGAAAACAACTTTCCTACATAGGGACATGGAAGAAGAAATCTACATGAAACAACCTAAAGGATTTGTAGTAAAGGTAAATCAAGATTTGGTGTGAAAACTCAAAAGATCTCTTTATGGTATAAATCAATAGCCAAGGATGTGGTACCATAAGTTTGACACTTACATCCTTAGTTTGGGATTTGTGATAAGAAAATTTGATCACTGCATATATTCCAAGGAAGAAGGTGGGTGTTTCATATATGTATCTTTGTATGTCGATGACATGCTACTGATTCAAAACAACATGGATGCAATAAAGGAGGTGAAGAAGTAGCTATCCTCCAAGTTCGACATGAAGGATCTCAATGCATCTAACTTCATTCTAGGAATGGATATTAAGAGAGATAGAGTCTCTAGAAATCTCTGGTTGAATCAGATGAAGTTTATTGAAACCGTTCTGAAATGATTCAACATGCAAGATTGAAAACCAGTGAAGGTGCCAATTCTAGTGGTAGAAGGGATTATTGTTGAACAATGTCCAAAGACACGGGAAGAGATATAGGACATGGAACGTGTTCCCTATGCAAGTGTTGTTGGTAGTCTGATGTATGCAATGGTCTGCACTTGACCAGACATTCCCATGCAATGGGAGTGTTGATAAGGTACATCTCAACACCTAGAAAGAAGCACTAGACAGTTGTCAAGAGAGTATTCAGGTATTTTTGTGACACAAAGGAGTATGTTATATGCTACCAAGGAAGACCTAGAGGTGACAGTGGTAAATTAGATGTACATGGATTTGTCAATGTCGACTGGGCTAGAGATATGGATCGACGGAGGTCAATTAGTGGATATGTTTTCAAGATGTTTGGTGGAGCAATACGTTGGATGAGAAAGCGACAAGAGGTCGTAGCCTTGCTAAAAACAGAAGTTGAATACGTGGAGACCACTCATGGAAGCAAGGAAGTGGTATGGCTTCAAAGGTTGTGTTCAAGAATCGGGTTTGACGAGAAAGTTATGAAGGTAAGTTGTGATAGTAAAAGAAAAATATTTCTGGCAAATAACTCTTCTTATCATTCAAATACTAAGCACATTGATGTATAATACCATTTCGTAAGTGAACCAAAAATATCTTTTAATGACTGTGGTTGAGTTTTTAATTACATGTGATTATTAACCATTTAATAAGATAATGAAAGAGGATGAAGATGCGAGAATGTATCATAGCCATAATACAAAACACAGATCTAAACTGAAGCAATAAGAACAACAAACCATAACAAGAGAAGTGATAACGGAGTTCGGCACAAAATTGCCTACGTGCCTTTGTCTCAGTGGGGGAGGCTTCTTTATTTATTTCCAAAGCTCAAAAAGTACATTGCAACAGTCTCATTAGGCTACAAGAATAATCTATTCATGTTCTTCCAGATCTCTAGAACCCAGCAGAAGAAATGGCACACAAAATGGATGACCGGAGCTCCCAGAAATGGCCCGCAAGCATCTTCTCCTCAACAGCTTCCCTACATAAAAATGGCTTTGGCTTGGCTTCCCTTTAGCATAACTTTGCTCTGATTTTCCTCCATGGACTCAAATAGGCCTAGTTTTTATAGATCTAAAGTTGGTTATCCATCCCCAACTTTCTCCCAAAATCTGGGCTCAAAAAGAGCCCAATATCTCCCAAAAATGGCCCAAATCCTCCATTAACAAGCATAAAAATCAATAAAATCCATTAAACATAGTATAAAACCCACTATGTATAAAAATATGGGCTTAAGCCCCCAAATTAGGTGTGCGACCCCCTATTATTGGTCATATGCAGTTAAATTTGGCCAAGTGCTAGCCCAACGGGCTAAGCGTTGACCCTTAAACCATGCTATCTCTTGAGTTTATGGCATGTTTGATGTAACCTTGGCCTAATAAAGAAAATGTGTGCGCCCTTGCAGGGATATCCCCCCTAGTCTTGTGGAAACCCCCCTTGATCTAAGGGCTTATGCGTAGGGCACTTGGTGGTTATGGATGGGTCGCGCCCTTGTGGTTATATGCACAACAATTAAACCGTAGGCTGGGGCTTATCCCCAGCCCCCTTCCACCCATACACTAAAATAATACACTTTATTTATAATAAAGTGGGTTTCAATAAATAAGAAATAACATGGCACATTGGTGTTTGGTCCTTTCCCAAATCTTGGTGCCTACCAAGAGGTTATTGGTTCGAATCCCATGGGCTCCAAAACCTTTGAAACATGCCATTTCGACTGATGACAGGGTGCCACATGGCTGCCCATGCCTGGGCCACGTGGCACCACCACATTTTCCCAAAAATAGACAAGTGTCACTCTGTAATTGGTCCAAGTGTGCATCATCTACCCAGTCACCTGTCGCCTATGCTGCCACATGTCACTTCTGCCACTACCACGTGTCACCTCCAAATAGTGCCACGTCACCTTTTGACTGTTGACTTTTGTTTTTACTTTTTCGGTGTTTGGGAAAACGGTCAGAGTGTGATAACTCTCGCATACGGCGCCTGTTTGAGAAAGTGAATATATGGTCAGAATCAGCATGACGAGCCGGTCGCAATGGAATCGGTTTCGTCTAATCATGAGAACTTTCATTTTTTAGCCTTTTTTAGCCCTGTCAAGCTCCTAGATCCAATTATGGATCAGTAAGATACATGATGGAAAGTAACAAGGTGCTACTAGAGAAAGTAAACATGTTGGAAAACATAGCAGACTCATTGACCAAGTCTATGAATGTTGTGAATTTCTCTTGGTGCAGAGAGGCAATGGGCATTTTTTTCCTGGGTCTATGAATGAAAGTTCGGGAATCTCATGTTTCAGCAAAGAATACAACAAGTGGGAGAATGTTGGGTTGTTATATTCTTTGCACTGAAAATTTGAGTCGAAGTAGATCGATTGACAGTCAAAGGTCGAGGTGGATCGACAACAAGTTGAAGGTCGAGGAAGTCGACCGGGAAAATTAAAAGTCAAAGGTATCGATGACAAGTCAATCAACAAGAGGTCAAAGTGTGAGCATGAGATGACCGACTACAGACCGAATAAAGGTCGACTAGTAGTCGACTGTAACATAATACCGAGATTTGCAAGATTTGTAGCCAATGATATGCATCGATTTGTAATCGTTTTTGGGCACAAATATTTAGGGTTTTTTCTGTTGTAAAGCCTATAAAGAGGTGTTTTGTAAGGTTGTAAAGGCTAATGCAAGAATGATGTAATATACTTATGTAGGTTAATTCATGTGTAGGTATAGGGTTTTTGGTCATGTATATGTAAGCCAATTTGGCTATAGGGTTGTTCTTGCATGTGCAAGAGGGTATGATGTCGATTGTGTCTTAGGTGTGGACCAAGGTTAGACATGTAACCTTTTATTCTTATTAAATAAGACGACAAGAGAATAGAACTCTCAAAGAAATTTTGGTTTCCCCGGTTAAGGATAACAGGGTAAAATATCGGTGTACTATGTGATTTCTTGTTTCATTTACGTTCTTTATTAAATTCTTCTTCTCTTCTACTAATATTAGTGTGTAATTGCCCTACATTTCCTGACATGTGAATTGTAGTGAGGATAGATGCGGACATCAACGAGTTGCAATTAAGAAGGGCGTGGATACCCATGTGTTGCAGAGTAGAGAGGTCGTGGATATGTAGGTAATATTTGAAGAAGGTTGGTACAGATTGTGAGAGAGTGTTGGTAAGTATTGACAATGACAGAGTGACAGTGGCAGTGATTGATTCAGTGACAGTGACAGGTTGTCTACCATTGGAATTTATATTTTAGGGCGGTTGGACAGGGCAAGGAAAGGAGGTTGTAGCCTCCTTCCGGTTGGTTCAAGAGGATTGGGGAGTTGGAGCTTCCCTCAAGTTGGAGCTTGAGAATATGTGGTTGTAGCCACCTTCCAGCTGTAGGCGGAGAACCCAGGGGGTTGTAGCCTCCTTCTGATTGGAGTGAGAGAATTAAGGAGTTGGAACTTCCTTTAGGTTGGGTTCTGAGAAAATAGGGGGTTGGAGCCTCCTTCTAGTTAGAGATGGAGATTGGAATTTGGTGCTTCCTTGAATGTAATTCTTGACATATAAGAAAATAATTTTGTGGTTTTCTCTCGCATTGGGTTTCCACGTAAATTTTGGTGTATTATGTATTGTGTATTGTGTATTGTGTATTGTGTGGATGTATTTATTATCGCCTATTATGCACTGGTAGATTTTAATGTTTATGATACAATATTATATTGATGATGAACTGATGAACATGGTTGAATAAGTTAAAGGAATATAAATTGTGGTTAAAAAGTGGTATAATTTCTCATTATTGATTCACCCCCCCAGCCTCTCATTAATCCAACAATTGGTTGCATATATCATATGTTCCACCCAACCATAGGATATGTTGCACAATAACTCTCTACAATAGGCCACCCCTGATATGAGGATATGAATCCACAAGGACGAGTTCCTAGGATGACTCTAATCTCACGTAGACAATCAAGTTTTCATCTTGTTACAGTCTTCTCAATCACACAGTAATCCCAACTCACCAACTCTCTTTCCCCCTCATCCTACACAACCCAAAGAAATAAATTCCCTTCATTGCAATGTATTCCCTCAAGATATTCCACTTCTCTCCAGGGCTTCGATATAAACTAGTCAGGAAAATCAAAGTTGGAGACTCAAGGAATTTAGCTTGACCCCCTTAACCCCCCTCTGTTGTGGAATCATAGCCCCATATGAATTTGTCCTTGTCTGTCTACAATAGGTGATGCATTATTATTATTATTATTATTATTATTATTATTATTCAAGGTACTTCATTGCTAGGGTCTTTGTCCTTTCATCATATACAAACATATATTGCTAATCCAGGGATTAAAGCTAGGGTATTACATCCACCCTTGTATAGATAATAGGGAAAACATTTTTTTCTCTATTATCTCACCCCACCCTCATCTAATTTTTCCCTACTATCACCCTCCACCCCCACCCTCATATAGATAATCAATTTTTTCCCTATTATCTCACCCCACCTTGTTCCAAGTTTTCCATGTTATCACCCCCACCTCCACCCACATATAGATAATAGGGAAAACAAAATTTTCCCTATTATCTCCCCCCACCGTCACCCTCATATATGAGGGTGGGGGGAGATAATAGGGAAACCTAATATAAATTTTTCCCTATTATCGTCCCCCATCCCCAGCCCCACCCTCATATAATAATGATGGTGGGGGTGTCAAGAGATAATAGCGGAAATTTTAACTTTATAACAGGTTTCCCTATTATCTCCCCCATCCTCATATATGAGGATGACGCTAGGGGAGATAATAGGGAAATTTTTGTCTTCCCTACTTTTTTCCCTATTATCACCCCCCATCACCAGTGCCACCTTCACATAATAATGATGGTGGGAGTGGCAGGACATAATAGGGAAAATTTTATTATTGGAGAAAATTGTATATCCCTCATATCTCCCTAGATCCCCACCCTCATATATGAGGGTGGGGGGAGATACAAATGTTTCCCTATTATCTACCCCACCCCCTTTCCCTATTATCTACCCCCACCCTCATAGAGGAGATACAATTGTTTTCTTATTATCTACCCCCAACCCCACCCTCATGAACGTGGGGGAGCATATAAAGGTTTCCCTATTATCTCCCCCCATCTCCACTCTCACCCTCGCTCTCATATATGAGGGTAAGGAGATAATAAGAAAAATTGTATTATAGTTTTTTCTCTATTATCTCCCTCCACCCCCACCCTCATATGGGGGTGGGGGGAAATAATAGGGGAAAATTTATATATGAGAATGGGGGTGAGGCGAGATAATAGGCAAAAGTGTATCACATTTTTTTCCCTATTATCCTCCCTGCCCCTATGTGAGGGTGGGTGGAGATAATAGAGAAACTTTATCATAAAGTTTCCCTATTATCTCCCCCCACCCAATTTATCTACTCCTTACCCCACCCTCATAATAGTAATGTAAAATGATTAACATAGATATATGTTGATTTGGTTTATAAAGTATTAAGATGAATCCAAAAAAATAATTGAGATGAAATTTTTTAGATACTTAAAAGATCTTAAATAAAGATAAATTTATGTTGAGGTGTTTTATTTCTCTATATATATTAATGCTCGGGTATCATACAATTCACAATTGATATTGTGGGTTGATGAAAAATAGTGAGAAATGGTGCCAAACAGAATTGTGTGAGATTCCTCTTCTTCCAATAATTGATATGATTTAATTTTTATAGTGTTATATGGATTTGTAAATGAGTATTATTTATCCCACATTAAATTTATTATTATTATATTTTAAATTTTGTATAATATTTTATATTGTGATAACATATGCTTATGTGAATGTTGTGAACATGGAATACACATTACAATATCCTCAATACTTAGTTGTAAAATTCATTTGGGGGAAGACATTGGAATAATTTATTGGTTTTTGTAGAGTTTATAAGATACCTGCACAGAATATCTAGCTAACAATGAAGCATACATAGCTTGCAATGGTGGATGAAGAGAGAAGACAAAAATTGGAGAAAAGAATGAAATAATTTACATTATATGTTTTCCACACTGATCCAGAAGGATCCTAAATGCTCAAAGAGATCCAAGAGGATCCAAGAATGCTCAAAACTTGGCCTTCTCAAATTCTCTTGAAAATGACTCCATTGCATAGAGCTCAGCGTTAACTTCCCAACGACACAAAAATCATCTCAAACGAAGTTCGTATGAAAACATTTATGGCCAGTCAAATTTTTGGTCAAACATGGAAAAATTCAAAGTAGGGGTGCCACATGGAAATCCCACAGGCTGCCACGTGGCATGTCCATACAGGTCATACAACTGATAGGATGACATCATGCTAACATTAGCAAGATGATGTAGCAGCACGAGAGGCTACCACGTGTCACTCATTTTTGGAATTTTTAGGCACCCATGTGGACCAATAAAAAAGTGCCATGTGTCATCCATAAAATGATGTGGTAGGTATAGTTGGTAGATGTGTATGGTGACAGTTGACTTGGAAGTTATGTGGAAGTACAAGCAAGAACCACATGGCATGATCATACAACCAGTTGGCAGGTGACATGGCATACTTGATGACATGGTGTGAGGTGGACCAATAATAGGCTGCCATGTGGCAGGCCTGGATTGGCCAATGATGGTTCAAGATTCAACTCCATGGTTTTCAATTTGTTGGTTTATTAATTATGAATTTTAATTGTTATATATATAGTGGTCCCTTCGGCACATTAATTTGGGACTTATCCCACTGGGTTCCTCTCTTCGCCTCGATTCCAATGATACCTCTCATTTTTAACACAATTTTTTTTGTGGACCCGACCCGTCTCTGACACCCTTATTTGGATCCTATCCCTTTGGATCCCCCTTTTTTCCTTAATCGCAGTGGTACCTATCATTTGACACCCTTTTTTCTTTGTGGTCCCACCCACCCCTCCAGACCCCTTTTGTTTCCCCTATATCATTTTCCTACTCTTTTGTCCAAATGACTACCACATGAGCCCAAGAACTAAATGCCTTGATTGTTGACAACCATCATCACAAGAACAACATCAAGCATCTCATTGCCAACATTATCTCCATCAATTCAACTATTGATATCCTCAAAGACCAATGTTCCCACATCAAATACCTCCAGGAACAATGTTCCTACATCAAAGACCTCAAAGAACACTTCCTGGGCCTTTCCCAAAACCCTTTCTCTTATGAACAACCATCTTCTCAGGATGATCATGACTCTTCCCATTACCAAGGCCCTCATAATACCCACTTTTCCCGAGACCTCCACCCTCCTGGAATTGAGGTGAACAAATTTGATGGATTAGATACTACATGTTGGGTCACCCAAATGGAACATTATTTCTCTTTACATGGCATTACTGCATTACTGATGATTTAGCCAAGATTCGTTATGGTGTCCTACATCTGGATCCAGAATGATGGCAATGGTGGAAATGGAAAAAAAAGGCACGCCAAGGGTATCTTGTTGTTGGATCATGTTGTCATTGATGCCAATGGTTTGATTATTTTGATGTCAAGTGGTTGATTGAAAATCCTGATTGATTGATGAACACTGTATATGTATTATCCTTGATGAGAATGATATATTTCAAGTGGAAACCAATCGATGAATATGGATCAAGATGCATAGATGAAGATGGATCAATAATTTTTCATTGATACATGATGAAGATGGATTCTTTGATATATTATGCATAGTTTGATGACTCATTATTGTCTTATCATGTTTGATAAGGTGCACAAATGGATGAACTCCAAAGTGGTCCCCTTATGGTGAAAGTCCTCATGGGAAGACGCTTTGAGGATTGAGTTATCCTATAAGAATGGTTGGAGGACCCATTCTTGTATGTGGAATAATGAGATGAAGATCAATGAAGTTGTTGGTGAAACTATCCTAGATGGATAGTGATTGTCATGTCATTTCTGGTGGTATGTGGAATGTCACATAACTCCTCATGGTTTGAGAGTTATGGCCCTATGAAGATGAAGGACCCCCATATGAAGGCTTAAATCCCCCGAGGTCAAACAAGTCAAAGTGACCTAAAAGAAGAAATCATTATTTAAATGATAAAGTAAAGTGACAAAGTCAAGGTGGATTATTTAAATAATAAATAGAAGTGACAAAATCAAGAAGCAATATTTAAATGATAAAGTATTGGAGAACTTTCTATTTATGGAAAGTGGTTAACCCTAAAATAAGGAAAATAGGTTAAGTGAACTAGAAATGGGTTAAGTAACCTAGAAATGGGTTAAGTGACCTAGAGGATGAAAGTATAAATAAGATATCTATGGACTCTTGTAAAATATCCTTGTGTGGATCAATGGAGAGCTTCTTGTGAGAATATCTTTTGGAGTATTGATGGAGAGCTTCTTGTGAGAGCTTCTTGTGAGAACATCTTTGGTGTGGATCTCTTGATCATGATTGAAGATATATTATGAGAAAGAGAGCATGAGGAGGATCTCATGGATGCATCAAAGTTTCGGCAATGTCGTAGATCTTGATGGCAAAAGTCTCGGAGCTTCAGAAACCCTAGTTTCTTAGGTGTATGCGAGTTGTAATGGGCCAGGGCACGTACATATGTAGGCTGTATGAGGACAGGGTGCATACAGTGGATAAAATCATGAAGATTTGTGTTTGAGATGATGATTGGTTATTGAAGGCTGTGACAGGTTCTGGAACTGCATTCTATGGGCTCAGATCTATAACTGAGACACTGGTATGGTTGCATTATTGTCTTGATGGATAATATTGTTTGTTTTGTTATGAATGCTTAGGGAATTCTTGGTATGGTTGTTGTGATATGATTTATGCTGGTTGATGGAGTGAGAAGTACTCTTGTGATTCATTGGTGACGTGATTGTTATGGAATACTAGTTGTTTATACATGATTGAGATAGAATTCATATTGATTGGTTGTGGAGCATAAGTAAGCTAATTGAGAGCTTGGATGCATTGTGACTGGCTGGTGGTTAGATTAGACAGTAAGACATAGAAAAGAAAGATAAATTGGTTGCAGAGGATATGATTTGGTCTTGAAGTAAAAACCCTAAGAAGCTCAGAAGGTATATGCAGGTTGTTGTATACATTGGTTGTGTGCATACGCAAGTTGTAGTGAGCCAGGGAGAGTACACACGCACGTTGCACTACTGACAGGTCACGTACCTGTTGCAGATTGATGTTTATTGAGGATTTTTGCCTCATCTTAGTTGGTTCTAAGGGTGTAAGATAAGTCTTTCATATAGAGTTGGTGCTCTTGTAGAGTTGTACTCTATTCAGTTGTTGTTGGAAAACCCTCGGATTGTTGTCCATAAAAAAAAGAAAAATTGTACATACATATTGTGTTCTTTGTGTTCCTTGTGGTGATGAATTGTTGATGATATGTTGATGATATATGTTGTTGATATATGTTCACATATAACTAGTTATAAATGATAGCAATGGGTAATGAGTAAATGTTGAATGTTAACTAAGGAGTTTTGTGTAAAAGGTAAGTTTTGGGAAAAAGAGTCCCACACTCATTCACCCCCCCTCTAAGTGTGGTAGGTGTGTCCAACACTTACTTAGACATAGTTTGTTGCCGAAATTTATGACTGCTTTGACTCTGACACCCACCATTTAGGTCGTTTGACCAAGTTAAAGCACTCTGGGAAAGTGAAAGACTTTATTTTCGCATTTGAGCACTTGGCTTTCAGAATGGAGGGCATGTCAGATGCTTTCTTTAGGAAATGCTTTATCAGTTGCCTCAAAGATGAAATGTGTTCCCATGTTCTCATGGTACACCCCCAGAATTAGTTGGACGCTACTCAATGAGCCAAGGAATCCCAACAGATTGTGTATTAATAGACCCGCAAACCCTCCTTTCCTCCTCACCCTAAACCCACCCATTTTCCCCCTCCTACAACTCCCCTCAAGATCCAAAAATTAACCAGGGCTGAAATAGTTGAACGTCAACTCAAGGGTCTTTGTTATAATTCTGACAACAAATATTTTCCCAGGCACAAGTGTAAGGAACAAAAGATTTTTATGGATGTGACTGAGGATCTTTCTGAAGAAGATGTAGTTGTTCCACCTTTGGAGGAACTACCACCATGATATGACCTCACCTCACCCTCTGACCCACCCAAAGTTGACCCGGTCATTTCACTTAATTCCCTCACTGGATTCTCTTCTCCCTAGACTCTCAAAATAGGAAAGTCATTATCCTTGTGGACAGTGGTAGCACCCATAACTTTATTCATCACCGAATTTCCCAAGAATTCAATTTTTACATTTGTGTCGTCAATAAGTTTCAAATCATGATTTCCAATGGTGCTTCCATGAAATGTGGGGGACGATGTGAAAATGTGTGAATCCAAATTGGTTGGTATCACCTGAAATCCCATATGTTTTATATATACATGGGTGGTTATGACATTGTTCTTGGTGTCGAATGGTTACGCACTCTAGGCCCCATTCTAATGGATTTAAAGGACTTAACCATGCAATTCAAATAGGAGGGACAATAGTATAAATTCCAAGGCATCACCGAAAGCTCCCCAGAGATCATCAGTTCCCATCGCATGGAAAATCTCCTCAAAAAAGGTCATTCAGGAATTATAGCCCAAATCCACTCCATTCATGTTGTTGAGACACCTTATGTGCATCCTTATCTCCAACATATCCTCTCCCGCCACCAAGTCATTTTTACCACTCCCAAAGAGCTGTAGATTTTAACCATGTACAATATTTACTACAAACAGATTTTCAGTAAAAGAACAAAAAAGATACAATGGAAAATACAAACATTACACAAAGATTTTTCCCCTAGAAACCCAAACCAGGAAAACCAACATATTTTATATTCATTCATCATGATACATTGTTTACAATACAATATACATATATGAGCCAGCAACATCCAAAACCCTAACACGGTAACCTGGACTAGTCAACAACCCTAATTCCTTAACCAAAAATAGAAAACCATCGACAAAAAACCATGTGCCGAAAAACCACCTAAATATGTGACATGTTTCCCGAGGCAGAAAAATATGTGACTACTCATGCAAAGAATATAACACATACCCAACATTCTCCCACTTGTTGTTTTCTTTGCATATAGGGGGTTACAAGGTTACATAGTCAACAATCCATGGTAGCAATGCCCATGTACCCTCTACACCAAGAGAACTTCTCAGTGCTCACGGATTTTGTTAATGAATCTGCAGCATTCTTCAAAGTGTCCACCTTCATCAACAATACTTTATTTTCTTCAACCATGTCTCTCACAAAGTGATATTAAATATCAATATGCTTTGTCTTTGAATGATAATTCGGGTTCTTCGCCAGAAAAATTGCACTTTGACTTTCACAATCTATCCTTACAACTTTTTGTACCAACCCAATACCTGAACACAATCTTTGTAACCATATTGCTTCCTTACTTGCATGAGTGGCTTCCATGTATTCAACTTCTTTAGTTGAAAGTGCCACTATAGCATGTATTTTTCTCATCCAAATTATTGCTCCTCCAAACAGGTTAAACACATACCCACTTGTAGATCTCCTACGATATAGATATCCAACCCAATCTGCATCCACAAAGCCATGTATATCCACCACTTTGTCCAATCTTGGTCTTCCTTGGTAGCACAATCCATATCTAGTAATGCCACGCAAATACCTGAAAACCCTTTTTATTGTTGTCCAATGATCCTTCCCTAGTTTTGACATATACCTGCTCAAAACTCCCACTGCATTTGCAATGTCTGGTCTAGTACAGACCATTTCATACATCAAACTGCCAATTGCACTTGCATATGGAACATGAGACATGTCCTCCTCCTCTTCCTATGTCTTGGGACACTGATCCGCAGATAACTTTACACCAACAGAAATAGGAACCTTGATTGTTTTACATTCCTGCATATTAAACCTCTGCAATATTGTCTCAACATATTTTCTCTGATTTAACCAGAGTTTTCTCTTTTTCCGATCTCTTTTAATTTCCATGCCCAAAATGAAATTTGAAGCATCTAGATCCTTCATGTCAAATTTAGAGGACAACTGAGTTTTCACATCCTAGATAATCTCCTTGGTGTTTCCTATCAGCAACATGTCGTCCACATACAAGACCAAATAAATCAAATGATTACCAATTAATTTAAAATACACATTGTGATCCTCTTTTCTTCTTGTGAAGCCAAGTCCCAACATATAAGTATCAAATTTTTGATACCACATCCTTCGTGATTGTTTTAAACCATACTTAACTTGACAACAGGAGAAAAAATCTCACCAAAATCAGTTCCCTCAATCTGGGAATAACCCTTTGCTACTAATCGAGCTTTGTATTTCTCCACTTTTCCTTCTGCATTCAGCTTCTTTTTAAATACCCATTTGTTTCCAATGGGATTTCTTCCAGTTGATAACTCCACTAGATCCCAAGCCTCATTCTTATCCAAGGTTTCCATTTCTTCATCCATGGCCTTTTTCCAGATATTTCCATCCTCTGAATCCACTTCCTCCCTGACAGTTATAGGATCATCATCAATAATAGACAAAGAAAAAATTGAACAGAAATCAGATGGAGTATGTTGGCCCTCAGTTATGGAAGGAAGTGAAGTACAAGGAAGAAAAGGTAAAAAGTGAGCTTCGCGGGAGACACAGTGACTGTCATTGGGTCGAAGTGAGCAAAAGAGCAGAAAATATGGAGTGAAGTGTGGAAAAATCCACCATTGGATGCTTTGGAGCACTACGTGAGAAGGAAGGGAAGGAAAATTGGTGAAGCCCGAAAAAAGCGGGTCAAGTTGACCTAGGGTTTTAGACACCTAAGGTTTTGGTATGTAAGGTTTTGGCACTTAGGTTTCAGCCTAAGTCTGTCGGTGAGGTATTCTAATGTATAAATAAAGGTCAAGAGGACCTGGGTCAGGTTGGTCATTGAGTATTGATATGATATTGTTGTTGATATAGCTCTATTGTGGGAAAGATTATTGTATTGAGAGAGAGAGCCTTATGGTATTGTAAGATCTTCAGCTGTGTGTGAAGATCAAGTCCTGCAGCTGGGTGCGCAGGATGGGGGAGAGAAAGAGAGAGAAGAAAGAAGATCTGCTAGCTGAGAGTGCAGACAAGAACTATATTATTTACCTTAATAAATCATAAGCAAAGCTTTGTGGACGTAACCCTAGAGGGAGGGTGAACCACGTATATATTGCGTTGTGTATGTGTGATTGATGCTTTGATCTCTGTTGCTGTTATCTTGTTATTTATATTGTTGTGTTAGATCATATCTATAACTGTGTAGGATAGATCTAGCTTAATAAGTGATAGGTGCATATTGTGTTGTTGTTCTACTAGATCCACTTGATATTCCCCTGGTTGTAGACATCTTTGTCCTGCAACCCCCTCATAGTTGCTTCGGGTGAGACTGCATCTGCTTCACAGGTGTTGCCGAAAGGGCCAGTAGCTAGGGCTTGTTGGTGCACTCTTGGAGTGAACCTCGGGTCTACCCCTGTGCCAACAAATGGTTCCATTGTTGGGATGGAAATCTTCTTGAGGGAATGTCAAGGTGGTTCCCATCGAAGATAGAGATTCAAAAGTGGATAGAAGATCAAGAGAGAGACTTCGTTGAAGCCCAAAACAAAAACCCTAAGCTGAGTACTAAAGATTGGCTACAAAGATACATCTTCACTAACATTCATGAGATCTTCTTTGGAGGGATCCATCAGGATCTACACAAATGGTTGGCTAGGTTAGTTGATACCCAGTTTGAGATCAGATCTAGACCTCTTGTGGTTTGGACGTCAGCGTTGATCTAGAAGGTTAAGAGAATTGATAACGTTGTATCCAGAGTGGTAGATCGTTGGTTTGATAGTACCATTGCAGGGTATATCACCGAATTTACTGTTGACAGAGTAGAGTCGTATAGCCAAGCTGAGAGATACTTTTTCAATGGACCTAGAGGGAAATTTTTGCATTTTCTGAAGTTAAGAATCCAGATGCTCTTGCATGAAAACCATATCTTGAAGATACAGTAGACCAGTTGGATATGAAAAGGATAATGTTCAGGAATTCAGACAGCGACATCGACACAGAAGCTAGACATACACACAGTGGAAAAGTATTAAGAGGGATTCACCTTGAGAACCTGTTTAAGAAAAACTATGGGGAAGAGGGTTTCTACAGTGGAGAAGAGGTGGATCTGACAGATGAAGAGCACTCAGAATCCACTGGGGCAGAGGAAGAATCCGTTGAAGAACTTCGTTGGGACAAGCTAGAAACATCAGGAACTGTGCAAACCACTAAAGTAAGTAATATCAACCCTCCTATTGTTTCAGAAACGCTAAGTAATGAAAATATTCAGAAGCACCAGAGTCCTCAGAGCACTATTACTAGTAGTACAACATCTACTCAGACAGGAAATCTAGGTAACTCCATGGCAGATGAGATGAGGCTCCCTATATTTAAAGGAGATGTATCTGAATATCCTGATCAACACTGGTTTCTGTGTGAGGCCGTATGGAACATTAAAAACATCATCGACGAAGCTGTTAAAATAAACCAATTTAGCACTACGCTGAGGAATCACACATTGAGCTGGTACATGAAGCTTTTCCAAGGACTTGCGTAGCCTAAACCATTGAATGAGATCAAGAATGAGCTGATTGCAGAGTTTAAGAAACCTAAGTCGGATTCACAATGTATTACAGAGCTGAAGGAGATCAAGCAGAAGGTAACCAAACCTGTTTGGGAGTTTGATCAGAGATTCAAGACCCTAACATGCCAACTGACTTTCAAGATCCTGGACGAGAAGAAAAAAGAATGGTTTATCACTTCTATTTTACCACATATTAGAGTTCTACTGATGTAGCAGAATATTGCCTCACAGGCAGAAGCATTGGAGATCGCTATGAAGCTTGAATCAACCCCCATGGTAGAATCCAGCTCAGGTATGAGCTAGATCATGAGTCAGTTAACTAGTTTGTCTTTACAGGTCGAGGACATGAAAAAGGAAAAAGGAAAAGACAAAAGGGAAGACATCTGGTGTATCATATGCAAATCAGAAGGCCATGACAAGGAGAATTGTCCCCTGTTTCATGAATATTTGGCTTCTGGAGCTCCAAGCCCTTTGAAGCAAGTCACATTACCTTGGTGCGAAGTATGCATAACTCAACATCGCCCTGGTGAGTTCTATTACATGAAGAAGTACGTTCAGACACCCATGAACTTGTATTGCACATTATGTAAATCAGTAGGGCATGATGACAGAGATTGTAGATATTACGATCTCATGCATGAAAGATCAAGAGACATATACAAGATCTAAGGCGAAGTACATCAAGAAGGAAACAATGCACAATATAACTCCCCGAGAAGAGGAAACTTCAATCCTCGTGGTGGATTCAGAGGACGAGGACGAGGAGGAGGTATGGGCCGAGGCCGAGGACAAATAATTTGTTATAACTACGCACAACCAAGACATCTAGCAAGGGACTATTAGAACCCTTGTACCACTTGCAGTTATTGCAACTCCTTCGAGCATGTCATTGAGGACTGCCCTGTACTGCTAGCGAAGCTTCAGGAAAGACGAGGACCTCAGCAGAACCCACAAGTACAACTAATATATGTTGAACCTCGCGGAGTAGACCCTAGAGTCACTTTTATCACTCGAGGAGGCACTACTACAGGAGAATACAGATCAGCCCAAGGTAAGACTGTAGAAGGCCCCGAAGTAAGGAAAGTTGCGGAGAAGACCCCAACGTTCGATGCTAATAAAGAAAGATAGATATTTGAGGAGGCAATAAAAGAGTTCAAAGGAGATCAAGGATCTTCATCAAAGACATGACCAGAAATAAGAGAATATGGAATTCCTCACGCATTTGATCAGTCGGCTTCACAAAAAGAGGGAAAAGAAGTAAGTAAGATCATCAAATTTTTATACACTTGTATTAAGTTGATTCAAGATGAAAATGTTGTACAAGAATTACAGAACTTAATCACATAGTATGAGCTAGGGAAAGTAGACCCCTTACTGAATAGGGAAGTACACCAAATTTGTAAGAAGAGAAGGACAAATAAAGAATTACACTCGAATGCTCAGATAGGAGAGTATGATATAGACTATGTGGTCCTCGACTTAGGGTCAGAGGTCAATGTCATGACGAAGAAAACATGGGTGCTAATGGGAAAACCCAAGCTTATCTATTCCCCTATCAGGCTTCGCATGGCTAATCAACAATCTGTCATCCCATTTGGAATACTGGAGCATGTCCCTGTGGACAACGACGAAGTTAGAACCTTTGCATATTTTGAGGTAATTGAAATTGTTGAAGATAGCTGCCCTTACCCTGCATTGCTAGGAATCAATTGGGCCTTTGACAATTCCACTGTTGTCGATTTGAAGAAAATACGTATGACATTTGAAAAATATGGCCTTAGGGTCATTGCACCCTTAGATCCAGATGAGGGTCAGCGATACACAGAACCCATCAGAGAAGAAGATCATGCATACGAACTGGAAAACATCTACAAGACGACAGCCAGACAACAAGATTACATCAACCCTACAATTGATGGGAATCTAAGCTGGCGAAGTGACAGCGCGTGTTCATCAGAATCATAAGAAGTGTTGGAGAACTGGCAGAACCAGATGTATGAAGTACCCACAAGGATATGTGCTCAACTGGCTAGAGAAGTTCGTTGGATTGGTACAACCATAAGTAAATTACCTACCCTCGATGGTCTGAATACTTTAGAATCCTTCTTGATGGACTTTGAAGAAATCGTACCAACACAACATAGGTTTTTGGCTATGGATGAGGCCCTGAAAGCCACACCAGCAAGATGGTGGGGAACGCATAAAAGAAACATCATAGACTAGACACAATGTCAAACCTTGATGACAACATGGTTCTCAGCACAAGAAGTAAGCTGTGAAGTAAGGTACACAGGCCTAAGTTTCCAAAAGGACCATGTGTGAAGCTATGAAGAGGCCTGGAGTGGCATCCCATGAGAACAATGGGTGCACAAATTCATTAAAACGTTGGACACAACCCCTATCAATTGGTACCTTCAAGCAGAGTTGTGCCTCGTCACTGCAGATTAGGAAGGTATGATTCAGAATTTTGTAACCATATTTTTATTTGAAAGTGAACATCCTTCAGTATACGAAGCATTACAAATTGTGAGGTAGAAGTTATTCGAAGAGGAATCTAGCCTCCCTATGCAACAAGAAGAGGATGAATGGATTGTGCCTCTCCAGAAATTGCAGAGTTGCTACAACATCAATGTCAATGATGAGGACAAGCCCGGGAAGGTAAACATCACTGAGACAGAGGGCCACAGAGATCTAGAAGGACCACAAGTTGAGATACCATTTATTGGTCATCCCATCAAGATCAAAAAGGTCAACATTGGAACAGAGGCGACACCGAAGCTTGCTAATGTCGGAGATTACTGGGTTGATGCCACCATTGACAAGATTACAGAATTGTTGCATGAATATCAAGACTTGTTTCCGAACAAGTTCACTGATATGAAGGGTATCAAAGGACCTATGGGAAATATGAGAATACCTTTGAAACCAGATGCAAAGACGGTCAAGCAAAGACCCTACAGATTGAACCCAAAATACAAGGAAAAAGTGAAGATTGAGCTCGACAGAATGCTGGAAGCAGGAATTATTGAACCTGTCGACGAGTCGGAGTGGATCATCCCTATGGTAGTACAAGACAACAAGACATGAGAAATCAGGATATGTGTGGACCTCGGGGAGTTGAATGATGAATGTCTACATGATCCTTTCCCTACACCATTCACTGATGAAGTATTAGACAACGTGGGAGGCCAGGAGGTATATTCTTTTATAGATGGCTTTTTAGGATACCATCAGATCCGGATTTCCAAGGAGGACCACCAAAAGACTACATTTGCCACAAAATGGGGATCCTACCAATATACAGTAATTCCCTTCAGACTAGAGAATTCCCCAACCATCTTTTCCAGGGTGGTGGTTAAAGCGTTCAAAGAATTTTTGCATAAATTTTTAGAAGACTATTTTGATGACTAGACTGTGTTTAGTTTGTTGAAAAATCATATTGAATGTATAAGGCTAATGTTGGATAAATGCAGGCAGTGTCAAATTGCTTTAAATATGAAGAAGTGCATCTTCTTCTCACCATTTGGAGTACTATTAGGCCATATTGTATGCAAGCAGGGATTGTTGGTCAATCCATCAAAGATTGCAATTATAGTTGATTTTCCACCACCTACTTCAGTCAAACAACTGCACACTACGCTAGGACATACTGGCTATTACAAGAAATTTATTAAAGGCTATGCTCAAATCACAGCATCGATGGAGAAGCTGTTGAAGAAGGACTGTCAGTTCGGTTGGATAGACGAATTCCAGAAGAGCTTCGACAAACTGAAACAGAAGGTGGTCATTGCACCCATTCTGGTTTTTCCAGATTGGAACAAGGAATTTCATGTGCATGTCAATGCGTCTTCTATTGCATTAGGAGCAGTACTAGCACAACCTGGAGAAGGGGATATCGACCATCCATTATCTTTCGCTAGCAGGAAGCTATCTACAGCTGAAATTAATTATACCACTACAGAGAGAGAAGGATTAGCCATGGTGTATGCACTGCAAAAATTCTGCCACTACTTGTTGGGAGGACACTTTAAACTGTTCACAGATCACTCCACACTGAAGTACCTAGTCAACAAGCCAGTGTTGGGGGGGGGGGGAATGTGCAGATGGATTCTGTTGTTCCAAGAATAATATTTTGAAATCATAGTCAAGCCAGGAAGAATGAACAAGGGCCCTGACCACTTGTCAAGGTTGGAACATGGCGAAGAAACCACCATTTGGAGGATACGCTGTCGGATGCACAGTTTCTCTCCATTAGAAAGATTGATGACCACTTAATAGACATAGTCTAGTTCCTGTCAATATGAATGGAACCTAGAGAGTATACAATTCCCTAGAAGAAACAACTAGTGGTGTGCGTTGCAGATTTCTCACTGATCATTGGACACCTATACAAGATGCAACCTGATGAGATACTAAGTAGATGCGTTATGGAGACAGAGAGCCCACTGATCCTCACAGAAGCTAATGAAGGCATCACAGGAGGACATTATGTAGGGAAGGAAACTACACAGAAGGTCCTGCGAGTTGGCCTTTGGTGGCCTACCTTACACAGAGATGCTAAAGATTATGCCAAAGCATGTGATGTATGCCAAAGAGTTGGAAAACCATCCCGAAGAGATGAAATTCTATTAGCACCGTAGATGACCCTACAATCATTTAAAAAGTGGGCCATTGACTTCGTGGGACCTATAAACCCACCAGGAAAGCGCACAGGAGCAAGGTACATTATTACTGCCACTAAATACTTAACCAGATGGGCTAAGGCCAGAGAAGTCAAGGACTGTAGTGCAACTACAGTTGCGCTTTTTATATTTGATGAGATAATAACCAGGTTCGGATGCCCCAAGACCCTTATGAGTGATCAAGGCACACACTTCATCAATAAGACAATTGAATCCCTCACTAAAGAATTTGCATTCCACCACCAGAAGAGTACACCTTACCCTCTACAAGAAAATGGAACGGTTGAAGCATTCAACAAGATCTTAGAGACAGCATTGACAAAAATTTGCAGTGTGAATAGGGACGACTAGGATCTAAGAGTACCTGCAGTACTATGGGCCTATAGAACCACTTGCAAGAAATTAACAATGCAGACCCCTTTCAAGTTGGTTTATGGTCTTGAAGTTGTTTTCTTGATGGAATATTTGGTACCAAGCTTAATGATTGTTGTGTTTATAGACATGGATGATATTGGCACTGTTCGCAAGAGGCTTGCACAGTTGGTTGAATTGGAAGAAGACAGATTCATTTTTGGGTTCCATCAGCAAGTTTAGAAGGAAAGAGAGAAGGCCTATCATGACAGGCACATCAAGAAGAAGGCATTCAAGCAAGGTGACTTAGTGCTAGTGTATGACAGTAAATTTATAAAACACCCTGGGAAGTTCAGAACACATTGGCTTGGACCATATGAGATCACCTATGTTACAGAAGGAGGAGATATGCAGTTGAAGACATTGAATGGAAAATGGAAGGAAGGATTGGTGAATGGGAGTCGGCTGAAGTTGTACTATGACAACCAGCTGCCTCGCATCTCTCTGTAGAAGCAAGGAGAAAAGGGTCTAGGTACCAGGTGTAGTTGAAACTAGGTACCAGACACAAACAATGCAGTCTGCATAAGAAGGGAGTGGAGGCACAAAGCATAAATTAAAGGTTGCACTGCCCAGTCCAAGTCGAAGAAAAACAGAACAACCAGATCTAAAGTGCCTCGGGATGAGTCACAGGTGAGTGTTGGGGGCCTATTGGCCCTTTTTTATGGAAGGAAGTGAAGTACAAGGAAGAAAAGGTAAAAAACGAGCTTTGTGGGAGACACAGTGACTGTCACTGGGTCAAAGTGAGCAAAAGAGAAGAAAAGATGGAGCGAAGTGTGGAAAAATCCACTGTTGGATGCTTTGGAGCACCACGCGAGAAGGAAGGGAAGGCAAGATGGCGAAGCCCGAAAAAAGTGGGTCAATTTGACCTAGGGTTTTTGTATCTACGGTTTTGGCACTTAGGTTTTGGCCTAAGGCTGTCAGTTAGGTATTTTAATGTATAAATAAAGGCCAATAGGACCCAGGTCGGGTTGGTCATTGAGTATTGATATGATATTGTTGTTGATCTAGCTCTATTGTGGGAAATATTATTGTTTTGAGAGAGAGAAGTGTTGAGAGAGAGAGCCTTCTGGTATTGTAAGATCTTCAGCTGTGTGTGAAGATCAAGTCCTACAGCTGGGTGCACAGGAGGGGGGAGAGAAAGAGAGAGAAGAAAGAAGATCTGTTAGCTGAGAGCGCAGACAAGAACTGTATGCTTTACCTTAATAAATCATAAGCACAGTTATGTGGATGTATCCCTAGAGGGAGGGTGAACCACGTATATCTTCCATTGTGTATGTGTGATTGATGCTTTGATCTATGTTGTTGTTATCTTGTTATTTATATTGTTGTGTTAGATCAGATCTATAACTATGCAAGATAGATCTAGCTTGATAAGTGATAGGTGCATATTGTGTTGTTGTTCTACTAGATCCACTTGATATTCCCCTATTTGTAGACATCTTTGTCCTACAACCCCCTCATAGTTGCTTCGGGTGAGACTACATCTGCTTTGTAAGTGTTGCCAAAAGGGACAGTAGCTAGGGCTTGTTGGTGTGCTCTTGGAGTGAACCTTGGGTCTACCCCTGTGCCAATAGAGTATACCTTTCAGGTAGCCTTATTTATTGAACCAATCTCTTCAATACTCTAGTATGAGGATCTTCTTCTTCTTATTCATGTTCTTCTGTAGAGTCTGACTCATCATCCTTTAAATCAAACTCTATGTTATCTGGTTCTTCCTTACTTGGTAGGACTTCATGTTTAACAACATCCTTCATTTCTCTAAATACCACATCTTGGATATACACTACGTTCTTAGTTTTTGGGTTCCAAATCTTATTACCTTTGACACCATCTTTATATCCAATAAAGATACACTTTTCAACCTTCTTATCTAGCTTACTCCTATTTTCCTTTGGAACATGAACATATGCATCACAGCCAAATACCTTGAGATGTGTGAGAGAAGGCTCCTTACCAGTCATTACCTCTTGTGGAGTCTTGTCATCCAACACTGATGAGGGTGATCTGTTCATCAGGTAACATGCAATACCCACTGCCTTTGCCCATAATTGTTTCCCTAACCTGACACCACTGAGCATACACCTTGCTTTTTCCATCAACATCATGTTCATCCTTTCTGCAACTCCATTATGTTGAGGTGTATATGGAGTAGTCTTTTTCCTTGCTATACCACACTTCTTACATAAATCTTCAAATTCATTCCCGCATAACTCTCCTTCATTATCTGTCCTCAACACCTTAATTCTTTTCTCTGTTTGATTCTCAACAAGAGACTTAAACTCTTTAAACCTGTCAAAGACTTCCTATTTCTTCCTGAGTAAATATATCCAATTATTCCTTGAGAATTCATCTATAAATGAGACATAGTACACATATTTTTCCAATTATGGGACTGACACAGGTCCAAAAACATCACTGTGAACTAGCTATAAAATTCC
Organism: Picea mariana; assembly: GCA_032191745.1. Classification (NCBI taxonomy): domain Eukaryota; kingdom Viridiplantae; phylum Streptophyta; class Pinopsida; order Pinales; family Pinaceae; genus Picea; species Picea mariana. Next base: position 80,365 of record JASDQU010375144.1, on the reverse strand, counting down.
TTCTACCCTCGTTGCACCAGAGGGGAATCTTACCCGATTCTTCTTCCCATATAGATAATGTTCACAGAAATCAAAATCACAGATTAACCCTTATTACAGATCAACGCAGTAATAATCAAGATCAAGCCCTTAAAACCTCTTAGCACATAGAATTATCTTAGATATAGCATTCATTCACATTATTAAGCACTAAGCTACAACATTAGATTCATTCATTATACATAACAACAACGACACTAAGCAAATAACCGCATAAACAACATCGCACAAAGCACATCAAGACACATGATATACGTGGTTCACCCTAGTGTGGGGCTATGTCCACCAACTTCTTCTTCTTCTTTATTCATCTTCAAGCTCCTTACATTCCTCTGCTCCTGTGAACAAATTCACAAAGCCAACTCCGTAGTAGACAGGTTATATATGCACAATGTGCTAAATCTTCCTTCTTCAAAATCAGGTCAAGGCACAGATCCAACTCCTTAGTAGCACAAAGCCTTACTTTACATAACCATATTTCACAAAGCAACTTCCACTCACTTGCACTTACCTCTATAAGCCCTAACACATTCTTTCACAATGCCAACCATATCTACTTCTTACATCACTTGGCTACTTATTTATATCATTACAAAAAGGCCTAATCATGGGTAAACCCTTGGGTTGACATCCCTTAACCCATTACATAAACCCTAAAACCCTTTGTTGGGTCCAAAATCCAACAAAACAAGTGATATCCCGCGATATCCACTCCACCTGGGCGCTCCACCTTCGACCAACCTGTCGAAGTCCCAAAATTGGTCAAACACAACCAATGTTTTCTAAAACTTGGTCAAGGGCCAACAGATTCAATTTTTCAATATCTGAAAAATTATTAGAAAATATTTGTGATTTTTGTAAATTGTTATATCTATATGTTCTTTCAATTTATCTCAATTTTATTTCTAGATAGTCATGAGATATTAATCCACGGGAGAGAGGGGGTATGATCGACTGAAACACCTAAGCCCTTCCAACCCTGTGAAGTTTACCTTAGCGGGAATTTTAAGTTTGAATTATGTGGGAGAAGGGCATTTTTCCCCTTAGACTAATCACCCATATGACCGAGGGATCATGCCTAGGTCCTTAACCCAATTACTTCTAAAGGAGTAACACCTAGTTCCTATAATTTCCAAAGTATCCATGTG
>JASDQU010375144.1:44587-62220 GCA_032191745.1 Picea mariana | reverse complement strand
GGGGGGGGGGGAGATTTATTAGATGCAAAGATAAATTCTTGGAGAAAGAGCACAAAGGCATGGTTCCAAGGGGAGCGATGGTCACAGGGGGAGAATGAGTGATATGAATTCATTATTGCATTAGAGTTTTTCCATAAATTACAAAAAGGATATTATTTATTATTTGGGATAGTTGTCATTGTTTCAACCCTTGAAGAAAGTCTAGTAGCGATTTTTTGTAGCACAAAGGTTTGGGTTATGGGACCAAATTTGTTTGATGTATAATGGTATTATTTTTAATATATGTGAAGGTAATACTATTATATATGGATAGTACATTCCATTCCCTTTTCAGTGGTATGTGGAACATGACATAACTCATCATGGTTAGAGAGTTATGGCCATGTGAAGTTGGAGAACCCTCATGAGTCATATAGAAGCCCCAAAAGGTCCAAGTAGTCAAAGCGGTTGCAAAGAAGAAATTATTTAAATAATAAAGTGAAGTGATGAGAGTACTATAAGTCAAAGTGGATACAAAAAAAATTATTTAAATAATAAATTTAATGGAGAAATTACTAAGTGGACAAGTGGTTAGAAGTGGGTTAGCCCTAAAATAAGGAAAGTGGTTTAAGATGGTTAGAAGGTAACCCCTTGAGGAAGCTATATAAAAGTATAAAGAAGAGGAAAGGGTCTCTCATTTAATCACACTTGAGCATATTGAATAGATACAAGTAATTGAGATAACCAAAGGATATCTAAGGTGAATTTCAGAGGGAAGGTGAAGTAAAGAACACTGAAATTCAAGGGAGGATAAATTATTTTGATGATGTTATCTAAGGTATATTATTTACAAGTCATTTCACCATTTTTTGAATAAATTTTCTTCTAGAAAGATTTAGACTACGAAATATGGAGGCTGTTGAGGAAATATATCCAAGTAACGCTGATAAAAATTTCAGATTGTAGGTCGTTACAATTTTGAAGTTACAATCCCTAGAAAATAAGGTTTGTGGTTAGTCCTGAAACTAGTCTAAAATAAGTGTTTCAGGTAAAAACATCATAACTTATTCATAATAGATCCAAATTTAGTAAGACCAAATGTATTGGTTATAGTACAATCTTTAGTATTATGTGTACCATGTTTATATCCATACAACAAATATTATGTGTGGGGCATGCTCTACAATTTCTCTCTCTATAATACACTAGAATTCAACAAGTTATGCCATTTTTTCTATAACTCATTTTCTGAGAGGTTCCAAGTAGTAAAACCTGGAGGAATTTCATAAAAGACACTAAATAATATTGTGTGCTATTTTCAGAGCTTTATTCATTACAGGTACATAGTTATGATTATTTAAAGTTAGGGTTGTTAACTAATCCAAAATTAGTCATGTGAGACTAAAGTAAAGTTTGATGAAAATGTTAGTCTCTTGTTATTAAAGTTAAGGAAGGTTTGTAGGTATGTGATCATATACACTGAGTATATTAGATAGTTACAAAACAAATTTGGATGATGAAATTTATGAGGGATTTTGGTTGAGGTACATGTTGGGTACATGGTTGAGACAAGTAGTTGATGAGTTGGCACATACATGAGGTGTATATTTGATGATGTTAGTACATATTGATGAGTCATAGTTTATGTGTATTTGATACATGATTGGTACATATTTGTTGCATGGTTGATGCACTAGTTGATGGTATAGGTTGAGTTATAGGTTGGTGCATGGTTGATGCACTTGTTTATGGTACAGGTTGATTACAGATTGTTTGGTACAGGTTGGTACAAGTTATTTGGTATAGGTTGATTGGTACAGGTTTACAATAGTATATCTCAATGTGATAGTGTGAGAGTGGTTCCATCCTTCTAATTCTATGACATGGATGTTGGACAAGGAAAGGACAAGTGGTTGTAGCCACCTTTCGGTTGTAGCAAGAGAACATACGAGGTTGTAGCCTCCTTCTGGTTGTAGCCAAAGAATTGGGGAGTTGGAGCTTCACTCAGAGTGTAGCCTGAGAAACTATGAGGTTGGAGCCTCCTTCCAGTTGTAACTGGAAAACAGAGGAAGTTGGTACTTCCAATGAATGTAATTATTAAAGACATATAAGAAAAATCTTTCTGTGGTTTTCTCCCTCTTTGGGTTTCCACATAAAAACACTGGTGTACTGTGTATGTGTATGATTTCTCATTTGTTCATTACTTATTTACTCTACAACTATTGGATGATAATGATACATTGATATAACACCTTTTTTTTATGGTAAAAAAGGACTAAACTTCTCTATTATTAATTGACACCCCCTCTCAGTAATCCAACAATACGATCTACGAGTATATGATATGTCTCATTGTTATAGCCCTAAAATTCCCTACCTATGCATATATGACATTTATCTTTCTACTTACACAGTTTTCCAAATTACTATTGAGTATCTCTCTTTAAAAAACTATTTTTTGGAGCATGTACGTGCTCTACTGCACTACTACATGCATACATATGCTAGATATATACTAGACATCTCGTGCACATATGTTATTTTCATACTAGAAAACCCTATTTTATCTCCAAAAGTTGCAACAAATAAAAAGTTGCAAAGAATTCAGCGGAGTTTACGGGCTATCAAGGGTTTCCCAACCAATTCACACATTGTAGCATGACCCCAAACCGAATAACTAACCTTTTGTCATATAAAAGGAGGTCTTGGGGTCCCATTCCATCATCAAGCATTAGAACAGAGAAACTCTACAAAAGTCCCTTCCCCTTTTAGCCCAAGCTTTCCAGCCCTTTCTGAGATTTGGCCTCATCATTACCCCTTTATCCCTCTCCATATACAATCCCTTCCTTACTTCCCAAGAATATCAGTTGATTATGAGAGGTATTATGGTAATGATGCACTTGGCGAAGCAGTAAGAAGATCCCGAACCAGGTTCGCTGAGCGTCTGCCAACGATAATTTTGTAACTTTTGTAATCTTTACATATGAATAAAAGAATTATGTTTTTATCCCAAATATTGTGTTTTTTGTTCTTATTTGATTAATTCATTCACATTTGTATATGAACCCTAGCATTGATAAGTAGTGATAGAATATCTTGTAGCTTGGTTGTCTAAATTTTTTTCAAGTCATCTTTGGGAGGAGACTAGCAGTCTAAGAAGCTACAAAGGAGAAGGAGGTCTACATAAACTGAAAGGACCTAAGGTACACCCTCTTTTCCTTCTCTTATTTGTTAAGATTAGATTGTTTGGTGTAGTTTAGAAACAATATTGTTTTTTAAGGGAGATCAATACTCTGACTATACTCTGACCCAGTATAGTAATAGGAGAATTTTCTCCACTAGCAGAATTGACAAATCCATTGGGGATTCTCTCTAGTGTCTTAGTGGGAGATCTTGGTTAGATTTGATTTTCAGTTTCTTTCTGAGTTTTCTAAGTGCTTGGAGTTAGTTTGGGTCTATGGTCACCTTCCAGGTGCCTACCAGCTTCCCTTGCCCAAGCTGTCTTTCCAAATTTTTTCTTTTTATGAAAATTTACAAAGGCGTACGTGACATCATAGCTATACAACACATGTACATATGTGGTCTTCATTATATACAACCCATGTACATATGAAGGTTGGTCGTGCACAACACGCATTTCTATTTTTTTGGCGAATTTTTTCAAAATATTTTCCTTTCCTATAGGAAAGTTGTGGTTCCCAGATCTTCCTGAGTTCCAGAAGCTTTTGTTGTTTGGGGTTGAGATAGTTTGCAGGATCATATTGTTTATGAAATAACAAAAGGAAATCATCTTGTCTCTTTGTGTTTCCAAGCATTTTTAGCTTGAATTTTAAGAAAAATGAGTTGCATTTTACAAAAACATTCCCCTTCGTGGTCAAAGGGGGAATGAATCATGCATTTTGTAGTTTCTTTTAGCAAATTTTGTTAGTTCTTCTTTGATTGGAAGAAAAAAAAAACTAGTTCTTTAGGTCTCTTTCTTTCATTGGATTTTCTTTGCATTGTTATTTAAAAAAGAACAAGAAATTAGCATAGGGTTGTGTTTTCTTCTCATCTTGAAATCATTTCAAAAGAAAAATAATAAAGAAAATCCTTTTATTTTCTCTTTTGTTTCACTCAAAAGTTTGTGCATTGTGCATTTTGCATGAAAGGAGAAAATATTGCATCTTTATGTTTGGAGGAGTGTTCATGATTTTTGCTTGAAACTCTTTTTCGTTTATTAGTGTAAACTCTTATTTTTCAATTTTCTAATTAGTTTCTTTTTCAGAAAAGTATGAAACAACTTGAATTGCACTTCCATTCCTTGAGTAAGAAAAACCCCTAAAGTGAGCGCGCTAATATAAAATATATTAGTAACACTTTTTCTAGGGTTCACCAATAGCTTAGGCTAGGGCCTTGGATTAGGTGTGGAGAGGTAAACTCTCCAAGGCCAACCAAAACTAACTTAGATTTTTTTGCTAGGATGTGAAAAATATGCCTTGTAATTACTCAAGTCGAGAAGCTCCTCTCACATAGGATTCAAACACGAGGTCGCATGGAGGACGATGATAGAGATATCCACTCCTGATCCTGACAAATCATTTGGGAGAGTGTGTATTGGGGGTGAATCCTATAGTGTTACTGGCCCGACTTATGTTAGACCTTTGAGACACTTGGATCCCTCCAAGGTACTCTAATATTGATTCAGGCCATGTTGCGTTTCAGGCTTCGAGAGGATCTTCGGGCTTAGTTACCCTACCCATACACTCTCTCTGTTGTCGATTGTACCCCCCTTGTTGTTGATTACAGGTTGGTGGCCTAGTTTCCATTATATAGTTTGACACATAGGTGACTGTGAGGAGTGTATCATGGTACTTGAGACAGACTCTGTATTTTATGGGTGACACTCGAAGGGACCATCGGTCGAATTTTTGGGTAACTGTTTCTTCTGGTCAGTTGTTTTCCTTTGTGAATGATTTTGATGATCAATACTTCATATCCCTAGGTCATAAGCATTCAAAAGGGTATTTTTTTTGGTTTGTATCTTTTTAGGATTTTCTTCTTAGTGGTGGGCTCTATGTTCCCTAGTTTTCAATAGAGATTTAGTGGGTCATTTCTTTGGGTCTCTGACCTAAGGTGGTAGATCGACCACTCAAGTTGTTATGAGGAGTTTTTGGTCTTCCTATTGGAAATGTGGAGATGCCTCTTTATAGGTGTTGTTTTTTATACCACTGGTTTGCTAGATTTGGTGTGTGAGACTTTTACGGACTTAAATGATCTCTCAAGGGAAGAACCTATGCATAAGATATTCATGGAAAAATTTACTGATGATACCAACCAAGGAACTCCTTCACAAGGGGATTCTTTTTATTTTCCTTTCTTTGAAAACATTGGTTTCCCTTTGATGGCTACTTTGTACATTCCTAGGTTGAATGTGGGACTACTGGTTTGGTTGGGTACCATTTGAAATGTCCTAGATTCTTTTGATGTTTACGAGTTAAGAACCTTATGTCATGGACATTGTTAGGCAAAAATATTGTCGTTTAATTCCATTGTAGTACTTGACGAACTATTTAATTTGTCAATCCGAGGTTCGTAGGATTACGAAGCACACACACTTTATATGTACGACTGAAGTAGAATTAATATAATCTAAATTGTTGAAATGAAATTAATCTAGTAAAGAATTACAACATGTGAAGAGTTGAATGAAAAAAAAGTGTATGTGAGCTCACACAATATATCAATCTCAAATTATATTACAAGAGTCAAATGACAAAGCATGAAAGAATAACAAAGCTAAGAATCCCCTTCTCCTAATTACAGGACCAAATTAGGAATTACATGATCTCTAACTCTAACTCCCAATTATGAATAGTCTCCCCTCATGAAGATAGAGCACTCTCTTATATACATGAAAGTCTTGATGAGTGTCATAATTACAAATCCACTATTCTCTCAACTTATTCCTTCAAATCCTCCACAAATATCTTGGATAATATATCCTATCAAAATCTCCATGATCTTCTCCTTTCAATATGCTTGAATGATTGTCCCAAGTATTCTTCAAATCTTCAAAGCTTGAAGATGAAATTTGAATTTGAGGCTAGGTGGTAATATTTGACTTTTTTGCAATCTTCAAAGATGTTTGCACACATCATCAAACTCATCCAACCTTGATATATAATGAAAACATGTTAATTTCTAATATTTAATCACAAATTCACTTATAATACTAAAATGAATACAATGGAAAATAATAAGGAGAAACCCAAGTATCATTATGGAAATGGTATGATAAAAGGTTTATTAGGACCATGAAATGTAAGGAATGGTGAAGGAAAAAGAGGATATAAATGTGACATTTATGAGTCCTAACACAACCCCCAACTGAACTTGTTTCATGTCCTCATGCAGTCGTGCATGGATTTTCTTAGGAACTTTTGGCATTTAGACTTTGGCTTTGATTGATGATGTCTTTTTAATAATGAATGTTTCCAGGGTATGAAATACAAGAGTAACAACATGTGAAATACATGAGTAACAACTTACATTGTCTTATGGTTGGTTCTTGTGTGACAACCATGTATGCAAATAATGTTGGTTCTTGTGTTAACAACATTCATTTCACTTATTTATTTTCTTGCTGCAATAATTTAGCCATATACTCACTGGAAATAATAAGTTATCAATGTGCATAAGAAAGCATCATTGTGTATAAGAAATCATCTACTTTATCTTTATGAATCATGACAATATGTATATCAATTGAAATGCAACAAAGTGTCGTTGGAGAATAAATGTTAGTGAATCGTAAATGGAATGATGAGATGGTAAAATGGAATAATGGTAATGAATATGTAGTGAATATAGGTTCCCTCCCCCCCAACTGAAGTGGTTGCATATCCTTATGTAACTTGGCATAGCTTATGAAAGTGAAAAAGGAATAGAGCACGGTGAGGAAATTTTCCAAAGTTATTCATTACTAGCAAATACAGAATTAAATGATTAAAGATTAGAAAAGAACATACCTTCACTTACCCAATAATGATGATGAACAATGCAATAGGAATATGGTTGGTGTTGGAGCATGAAAGATGTCACTACTACAGGATCATGAAAATGGAACTTCTAATGTTGTTGTTGTTGTAATGGGATCATGGGAGGTGAAGGAATCTGAACTGCTACTATTGAATCATGGGAAATGTAGAAGGCGGAAAGTGGAACTGTGGTACTCTCAAATAAATTCATGCTACTATAAATGTTGATAGAGTCATATAGTCTTCACCCTCTACAAAACTGATGGTACAATTCTCATCATGCGAATGAATGTGTCAATGTCGAGCATGAAGAGAAATCATTGGATTACTAGCCATTGATGAATGTCGTTAACCAATGTGAGACAAAATCACCAGTGATGTCAATGAGTGTCAAGGTACCCGAGTACATCTTCTGAAGTGCGAATGGATGTGTTGAGGTTGATACACTTGCAAGATCTGATGATCAAGGTCCATTGATGTATTCCCATGATCGTCACCAAGAGAAATTTCCATTAAGGCATGCAAGCCTCTAGGTACTCAAAATGAACTCTAGTCAATATCCCAGATAAGGTGTTGAGGTCGATGGGGCAAGACTGTTGAAAGGTGGGCTTTAAGGAATCCTACATCAGTCAACATGAGTTTTTATAAAAATATTGGTAGGACTAAAAGATAGATCTCAGTAGAAACAATGTGTATGGCAAGGCAAGGTAATCATGGAAAGGGGGTTTGTTTTATTCAGAGGGAAAACTGGAAAGGCAAAAAAAAAAGGAAAAATGAACTGAAAAATATAAGGGAATGTATGCAACTTAGAAAAATAGGCATGTGAAATCATGAGAGTTAAGGAAATGGAAGATGGCTTCGACACAGGTTGACTAATACACATTTGAAGTAAAAATGGGACAGTGTCACAGCATAAATTTGGCAAAATGTCTTTGTGTAACAACAAAATTTTTATGTTGAGTAACAACAAAATGTTTCTGTGTACTAGAAAAATGTTTCTGTGTACCAACAAAATGTTTTTGTGTAACAACAAACATCAAGATGTGCAAAAAGTTGGTGTGTAACAACATCATCATAAAGATCAACTCCTTTAAACTATTTATCAGAGCATGCTTTTCTAAAAAATATTCTGATTCTTTGAATATCCCCGCGACATGGAATGCGATCGGCTGTGAGCCTGAAAAGCTTAGTACGAATTCCTGCATAAAAATTATGAGATTTGTGAAAAACATATCATGCACAAATAAGTGCAAATGTAGAAAATCAAAGAAATAGACTGTGTTTTTATACCTGTTGCCCTTGCATACTTATTTGTCTTAGCTGTATCAAATATTCCCATGTGCATGATAACCAGTTGCTGAGAATTGTCACTAAGTCCTTAAATACACTGCTTGTCAAATTTACCCAAGAAATTAGTCAAGCTCCTCCATTGATTTTAATTGTTTTTCTACATAATCATAATCAAATATATTGAATAATTAGGGCATACAAGTCTCTATGACAACCAGTAAGAAAACACAACAGTTAATCCTGAAATACAATGCGTGCAAAAACACATTAATCAGAAATTCCAAGAACATATATATGTTATGAAAAAAATCATCGTCTAAGTACACCACATTGGTTCATTTTCCACCCAAAGTGAACACCGGTTTCCCTACATGATCTGAAATTAAAATAACAAATAAATTCTTAAAAATGCATAGTTGAAACATAATACCAATACATTGAGTTGTACATCAGAGGATAGGTCTGATTTGGCAAATACAAAGTGTGTCAATGGAGACCTAGTTGTGTATGATGTAAATTGATCTTGGTTTCACTCCATGCTATGAGCAACCTCTGGATTTGCAAAACAACATTCATTAAGTTCCTCATGCTTTGTCTCAATCGTAATTCACGTTATGCTCTTTCAACAATTAGGTATGCAATGCATTTTAAAATTCTGACTTAAGCCCTCGCAGTGCAAGTTGCACATCAGTCTCTCCATTATCAAAGCGAAGAACAAAAGTAAGCAACAAATCAACTTTATCCAGTGTATAATTGGCATAAACAGTCCAGTGCATGCCCAACATTCATGATCAAGTAATTGTTCTTTGTTATAGACCTAGTCACCTCCACAATTCGAGTTTCTTGAAAGGCATTTGTGCCTATCATTCTCTGAGGCATCTCACCAGTAATAGAAACCAAAGAAATGTTGTCAAGCAATGCATACACAAGACCACTTTCCAAGTTGGTGGCACCAGAACCAGAAGTTGCAATGCAAACAATGACATTTCCTGTAGATTTGGCATATCCCTGTGATGCAAATACTTCTTCTTGTTCATGGAAACAAAGGCCATTTTTTTTTTATGGTCTTGAATCGAGTAAGTGCCTAGTGAATTTCCATATTTGCAATGTTGGCCATCGTTGATTTAGTAGTGAAATTATGGGCATATGGGCGTATAAGTCCAGATGCATCTTCGTTTCTCTAATTCCAGATGTTGAAGGTGAGTTCCTTCTCTTTATATTTTTCAATGAAAATAGGTAGGCAGAAAAATAAGGATTGATCTGTATGTCGAGAAGATATGGACTTGGTATCGGCTCTAGCATTCCAAAAATAAGACTAATGTGAAAACAAAGACATTAGCGCTCAACTCAGTCGATTGTACCTATCCACCTGTGTAGAGGAGCAGCCATTGTAATTCAATGTTTCAACTACCATCGGTTAATTGCTTGAGAATTGAAAAACACAATGACTGGCTGCAACAAACTAGATGGATGAGAAAGTGTGGGTGTAGGGTGAGCGAAGTGAATGCAGTTCTTAGGTTTCTCTGTTATTGAGGTAAAAAGATGTAAGAAAGTGTATTGAAATCGCATGAAAAATTTACCCTGCGTGAAACGTATATTCACCGAGGACTTGCACTTCGAGACCAACAACTAGGATATTTCTACAACACATCCTTCTCTTATATTCCATTCTTCCAAGAAGCTTCAAATCATTATAGAGAAAATTGTCTTCTTTGTGAAGGACCACCCTTCCATTTGTAATGACAACTGGGAACCCTTTGCAAATAATTCAATTTCATCATGCTAAGCATGTCTACATCTGGTATATATGTGCCACAAATACTGATGAATTCATTCCTTAATATTTCTTGCCATTCCGGGTTTGTGGCGAGCAAGAATAATGCCCAAGTTAACAGATTGGTAGTTGTCTCATGGCCTAAAGAAAACTCGTTGTTTTAACATGCTCAAGCTTTATTCTCCAACTAGCATTTGTAAGGGGTGCTATTCGACTTAGTAATACCAATTCCATCCAAATCATGAGAATTAAAAGTTAAATCCTCATCAAATCATGATCAGGAAGAGTTCCAACAATGCAGGCTATCAAAATCCTTTAAAGGGCGTATCTCTCTGAACTCCCACCATAAAGACTTATAGACAAGCGTATTGTCATAACTGTAATACCTTCCTAGAATAACAACCATACATATGCATATGGATATCTAAGCATTTACGTGTAGGTCTGGAATTGTTCACCATGTTTGTACATACCGTAATTCGAGTGGTGGTGCCATGGAAAGATTGTTCTTGAAGTTTACAACGTCAAAATTGTAATTGAACAAAAAAAAATGTGAATTGATCGCCCTTCGTGTCGGCAAGAATAATGCAAATAATTCATCATAAAAATGATTAAAAATTAGTGCATGACACTTTTATCCTATGCCTAGGGTTCTCTTCCACCGGCCTTTGATTGGCTTCAACAACACACAAGAATCCAGAGAGAATTAGGCTTAAGTGAATAGTGGAATTTAGTTGTGATTTAGCCATGAAGATGTCACTCATGGAACTGCATGCTCAGGAAATTTTCATGCATAAAATATGTGATTGCCCCTTAGTGGAATGATATTTTACATAACAAAACTTAAATAAGGTGGATGCGCAATCAAGATTTGGTGCACATTTTCCAGTCAAAAGAATACAAAATATCTAATTTTTGATATGATGCTTAAATGAGAATTGAGAAATAAATCCTAACTTTATAATGATGCCGAAAAGAGAAGAATTCATCTTATGCTTTGTCGTGTACTCTAATTCTCATTCTTTAGAAAACTAGGATTGATTTGGTTTGTTTCCTTGATAACTATAGATTTGAATTCAAGTTGTGATGGGGAAATGTTTCAGATTTATCATTTGTAGGTTTAGCATGCAAGACTAGAAAGCGCAATTCAATCAATCCCACTCATAGTTCAATTTTATTATAATTTATTATTATTATTTTCTTCTTGGCAGCTAGACAATGCACCTTAAACCTGAAAATCTAGTAGATGTGAAGACTTCAATCTAAATGATCATGTTGTTTTATTGTTGCAGATTTTATTCCAGATCAAAGTGAAAGGATGGTGGTTGAAACCAGAAATGAACATGCAACTTCAAACCAGAAACTATTGTAGGAGGAAACAAAATTTTTGCACAGTTTAAATGGAATTCAACCGACCACAGTTTAGCATTGTTTTAGTATGCCGTGACAGTTCAGTGGAGAAAAACTCATGACTTTGCAGACCATTTATTATTATATGTTTTTGTTTTGTTTCATTTTATCCTAACACCACTATTGTTTTATTGTTTGCAGATCTGCAAATTTATTCAGTCATTGTTACAGCAAAAACATCATTGTTTTAGCCTATAAAATTTCACTGTAATAGCGACTGTCTCAGCATGTAAAAATTTCACTGTTTCATCATGCTGTAACATGTAAAATTTTCATTGTATCAGCATGCTGTAACAACAAAAATTTTCACTGTAACAACATGTAAAATTTGGTTTTGTTTTTATTCATCTAAATACTTTTTTTATTGTGTTTATTGTTAAGCATGTTTGCAAAAACATTCATTCCTAAAATCAAAATCATCCCTAATTTATGATCCTCGCAATCGCACTAAGTGTAGAGGAGAGCATACTTATTCTAAGTAAAAAAAAAATTAAAACCTACCTACTCTATACTAATTAGAATTAAAAATTAGTTACATGTAGGAAAATTTTAAGTGGAGCCATTCACGTAACAGTATCAACAATATCTTCAGTGGAAATTTTTTGAATGAAAAATAGAATTTTACGAGAATGAATGAATCTAGTTGTTGTGACTGCAAACTTTCTAAATAAAAAGAAAAATTAAAAGTATTTAACATGGTAGTCGTTTGAAACCATCGTTTGATATAGATTTTGTAGGCGTAGCTTCCCTCACTTAGATCATGCTACAACTCCTCATTGTCCTCCTCAAGTTCATCAAATGTTGATTCCTCATTCGTTTCTGGAGGATCATTTAAGCTCATGGTTGCTATCAATATCTCCTCTTCATGAGAAGAGGATATCCTGACTTTCGAAAGAATCTGAGCGAGTTGTTCCAATATAACGCTCATAGTTAAATCATATTTCAAAAGGAGTTCTTATAGCACCCAAATCAAAATAAAAAAATGAAAATCACACTTGCTAAAACACGTGAAAACCTCTTCACAGTTGCAAAAATTGAAATTGCAGAAATTGACATTGCAGAAATTGAAATTGCTAGAATTGAAATCTACACTTAGGCTTGCAGGAATTGAAACACTCCCTACATTCCCTTACCCATATGTCACCTCATATTTAAGAGCATGACTAATCAAACTAAACCTCAATCCATCGTGCTTCTCTGGCAATGATGCCTAAATGTTAGGCATAAATATTGTCATTTAATTCCATTGCAGTACTTGCCCAACTATTTAATTTGTCAATATGAGGTTCGTAGGCTTACGAAGAACACACACTATATATGCAGGACTGAAGTAGAACTAATCTAATATAAACTTTTGAAATGAAATTAATCTAGTAAATCATTACAACATGTGAAGAGTTGAATGACAAAAGACATATGTGAGCTCACACAATATATCAATCTCAAATTATATTACAAGAGTCAAATGACAAAGCATGAAAGAATAACAAATCTAATAATCACCTTCTCCTAATTACAAGACCAAATTATGAATTACATGATCTCTAACTCTAACTCCCAATTATGAATAATCTCCCCTCATGAAGAGAGAACACTCTCTTATATACATGAAAGTCTTGAAGAGTGTCATAATTACAAATCCACTATTCTCTCAACTTATTCCTTCAAATCCTCCACAAATATCTTGGATAGGATATCCTATCAAAATCTCCATGATCTTATCCTTTGAATATGCTTGAATGATTGTCCCAAATATTCTTCAAATCTTCAAAGATTGAAGAAGAAATTCGAATTTGAGGCTAGGTGGTAATATTTGACTTTGTTGCAATCTTCAAAGATGCCTGCACACATCATCAAACTCATCCAACCTTGATATATAATGGAAACATGTTAATTTCTAATATTTAATCACAAATTCACTTATCATACTAAAATGAATACAATGGAAAATAATAAGGAGAAACCCAAGTATCATTATGAAAATGGTATGATAAAACGTTTATTAGGACCATTAAATGCAAGGAATGGTGAAGGAAAAACATGATATAAATGTGACATTTCTGAGTCCTAACAGACATCATGTTTATGTTCCTTCATCAACAAAGTATTATCCTCCTCCTTATGTCTGCTCTGGTGAAATTCCATCTAATATTAACCGAAAGTATAAACAAAATAGAAAGAGGAAGAATAAGAACAACAAATCACCAACCTCTGTGATTCATGTTGTATATAGGTCGTCAACCTCTGCAAGTCATGTTGAAGACCACCAACCAGCCTTTCTAAGTCATGCTGGGGGGAAATCCCAGTCACTACTAGTCATACTGGCGATAGGTTCGTAGCCTTTGCGAGTCATGTTATCAACCAATCACCAACTTGTGAAAGTCATTTTGGTGATGAAAAACCAACCACTTCCAATCTTGTTGGTGGCATTGATCATTTTCAGAAACCTAGATGGATAGGATGTAAACCTAAGTTCCCTTTTAATCTTTGCAAGGGAGATCACCTTACTCATTTATGCCTTGGATTTCCAGAGGCACGAAGATTCTGGTCCCTATTTGCAAGATCTTCTTATTTTGAGTCTTATGAGGTTTCCTCATAGCCTATTCAATCAGTGGTTGAGGAAGTGGTCACGTTGATGCAATCCTCTATTGATCCCACTCTTCTCTTGGAGAAGTCTACCAAAGTAGTCACACCGATCCAATCTTCGGTTGATCCCAATCCTCTCTTGGAGATTGTCGAGTCTACCAAATTGGTCATGCCGATGCAATATTTGGTTGATCCCACTCTTATCTTGGGGAGTGATGTGTCTACTGACTATGTTTTTTAGCATTTCCAGTTTAGTACTTTCATAACAAGAAGGCATTCCTCTCACTTCGAGCATGCCCCCTCAAAGTCCTAGGATGGTTTCCTTTGATTGGAATAATCTTGTTGAGCCTCATCTTCCTTCTTATACACCCTTTCAAATAAGGGTTGAAGTTAATTCAAAAATCCTTTACCGATGTATTGTAGATGAAGGAGCCTTTGCAAGTATTTTATCCTCCTCGGCTTGGAAAGCTTTGGGTTCTCCCGAACTTGTGTCTGCTTCCCATGAGTTGTTGGATTTTGACAAATGTCTTAGTGAATATTTGGGTATTCTTCCACAATTACCTATTTCATTAGGTGGGAAGACCTTCTTTGTCGATGTTATAGTGGTGCAAGGCCTGTTAGATTTCAAAATGATTATAGAGCGTGATTATGTATATGCTATGAATGTTGCGGTGTCTATGATTTTCTGGGTGATGCATTTCCCCCACAATGGAATCATTGTATCTATCGACCAAATGACATATGATATTCACCATCCTTATTCGGTGTTAGTTTAGGCTACCCCTTTATATGTTCCTAGTGTTCATGTAGACTCTACCCTACCATGGGTTAATTATGTGGCGTTTTATCCTCAATGTTCAATTCCTTATGAGAATGAACTTGTGAAATCATGTTTTCCTTCTAGAGACATCGTCTCAACATCTGATCAGTATTTTTATCCAATGGGGGCATGGGAACCTTCCCTTCCCCCTCTTGGTATGAGTGGTATTGCGTCTCCTTTTGAGTCTAATCTCATTGTTTGTAGATCCCCAAACCCTCATGCTTTTGATTCTTTGCTGATAGACTATTCCAGCCCTATCCAGAACCTCTATCATCATATGGAATATGGTCAGTTTGTTTCTCCCTTTGGGACTTTCGACCCTCCTCATTTGCGTGATTTATCGGATATTGAATTACCTTTGGATGAGGCTATTCTTGAATCCATGACTATGGTTTCTATACCATGGGAAGACTTACACCATGGTTTTTTTTTTCTTCCCTTTTGGGAGAGTTTCTAGGTTGATTGTCGAAGAGACCCCTGGTCAGAGACTAGCAGCGGGCTCTACTTGAACTAGTACCATGCATGATCAGTAAGGTTGAGTGATTCCTTGTACATTTTGTATAGTCCATGTTTGGTGTTTTAAAGTTTTGTATTCAGTAGCACCTGCTCTTTTTCAAATTTTCTATCTATATTGGATCTATTAACTTTTGGATGACTGTTATTGGCCTTATATACATGATCTTGGATAAATTTTTCTTTGAATTTTGTTCATCGTATCAATCCATTCCGACAGGTATTCACCTCAAAACTGACATACAGGTTAGGTTTTTTTCCCTAATTTCATTTTTCATTACCCATTTCCTGGTTCATTTGGCCTTAGGATCGATCCCACTAAATTGCGACAGTAACCTTCCTTGATGATAAGTGTCTTCTACTTTATGTGGTAGAGCCTTCCTTCCATGGGAATCCTAGTTAGAACCTTGTTTTCCATTTGGTGCCCATGTTGAAGTAATTCATAGGCATGGGATTCATTTTAGTTCTGCCATGACTGTGTGTTGAAGCCACATTCTTCTTCATCTTTTTCTGGCTTTTACCTGCAGGACTCCCTAATGAGCCTGGTTTGTTGTCTTTCAATCTCTCTTAAATTTTGAAAGAAACATCTAACGAGACTGTATTTATTTGTTTTGATCTCATCTGGATTACTTGAAAAAAGTAGCCCCCCTGAAGTCTTCTTTAAGCCCTTTTCAGAGTCTCTAAAATTGAAAAGATTGTCAAGCAATCTTGTTTCCCTTCACGCTCGCCAAACTCAAATTTGAAGGAACATGTGTCGGGCTGTAGTTTACCTCTTTTTTGGTCTGGGTGGATAATTTTATGAATAAAGGTATTCTCTAGGAACTTTGGTTCGCTAGAAGATTATTCTCACGCATAAGTTTAACCCTTTTTTGGGCCTGAGGGAATAAATTTTTGAAAAAGGAACATTGTCCTTGGTTTTGGTTTATCTCTTTTTCGGGCCTTTGAGATTACTTAAGAAAAAGGACCCCCCCTGAAGTCCATAGTTAATCTCTTTTCAAACTCCCTAAATATAAAAATATCACCAAGTGACCTTGTTCCATTCACGTTCGTTAATTGGTTCAGAAAGAACATCTATTCAGCATGAGTTTAACCCGTTTTATAGGCAATATATTATTCTAGAAAAAGGTACACCTCGGGAGACTTGTCTCACTGGGAGAGTTCTCCTTAGTTATATTTTATACTTTTTTGGGCTAAGGAGACTAAACCTGGAAAAATGATGTGAATCCATAGTTAATCTCTTTTCAAACTTCTTAAAATTGAAAAGATCACTAAGTGATCTTGTGTCAGTCACACTCATTAAAATGGTATTTAAGAGACATTTTTTCGGTATAATTTTAACCCTTTTTCAAGTCGACTAGACTAATTGTGAAAAAGGAACTCCCTGGAGTCTTCTTTAACGTTTTTCAGACTATCTAAACATGAAAAAACCATCGAGCTTACCTTCTCTAGGCTCGTAAAAATTTACATCGAAGGAGTCTTGTTTTGTCGTACTTAATCGCATTGCGGGTCTCATTTTTGCGTCTTTGGTCTAATGTTAGCTCCATGTTTCTCTCAACTGAACCTCTAAAGAATTATTTAAATGCAATCCTTGAAACAATGTTTACCTCTGCGATTTGACACCTTGACCATGGAGGAATTTTCCCTGAGTGTCCTTATCCTGCACATGTCCCCTTGCCTTCAACATCAGTATGTTCCATGCGCTTGGAACCAATTTTCTTTCTCACGAAACTTATTCCTCCTTTGTAACGTAGAAATATTCTATTCCTTTTCAAGCTCATTAAAAAAATTGAAAAAGACAAAAAGAAACAAATATTCCAAAAAGAGGGGATGGGATATATGAATTATTTTTTCAACAAAAAGATAGTTTCCCTTGGACAAAGCACATCCTTTCATTTGTTCACCAAGAATTGGGATCTAGTATGACCTTAGGAAGTTGTTCTCATTACATAGAGTTGTGTCCTCCTTTGTTTGGTTACTCTTCCAATCATATGGAGAGTTTGTAGTGCCTCATTCATCATAGACTTATGTCAATATTACGCTACTTGAGTCTGATCATATTTCAAGATTTTTTCTAAGGGAAGTTTTATCCAACTTGATTCGGCCATTCTGCATTTTGTCTCTTGGATTTCATGAGTCATCCATCCCATAAGTCCAGTCAAATCCAGATTCAAAATTGATGGAGTTTTGGTCCTGATGATCGAGATCCTCTAGTATTTCCTCAATGATATGTCGAAGATGTCAAAGT